>JAQGBW010000004.1:0-170878 GCA_034698625.1 Julus scanicus | reverse complement strand
ACTACATAATATGTTTCTTCAAAACTACATAATATGTTTCTTCAAAACTACATAATATGTTTCTTCAAAACTACATAATATGTTTCTTCAAAACTACATAGTATGTTTCCTATTGTGTTCATTGACATTTTAGCATAAAGGGAGTGTGCCCATCTAAATGTAAAGGACGAATTGATAAGAGGCTTTTGAACGAAAAGTTTGACTATTCCACTTTATCTTTCAACTTATTTTTATCCAAAACTTTCAATTTTTATGCAAATCGGGCACCATGCATGGATCAAAACAAGGCGAATTGAACCAATGGACGATTTTTAAGTAGCCTAACCTTAATTTGCCACGATGATGTGCAAACAGATGATAATCTGTTCGTCCCAGTGACCCCATAATAATGAAACCCAAAATGGAGCAAATATCATCCGTCTCCACACACCACATCAGTCTCATGCAGTCATGGATTTGTGTGATAGTCAAGTAGCAACAATGATATCGACAGAAAACGTATCAACAATTCATGAGTACCGACCTCCAAACTATAAGCTCCATCATTTTCCATGTTATACGATTGTGCCAATTCAATGTCATAAATAGATAGGCTTAATAATATCGATCTGCAGGCCTTATAACGTGACATGAAATGGCACGCGATAAGAAAAGCTCAAAATGACAATGGATGTCCCATTGAAATAAAGGCTGATGGGAAAGCTCGCCTTACCCTTCCCGACTTATACAGGGATTAAATGATCCCATAAAAAAACATTGGGAGTTATTGACTCGATGAAATACTGACTTAGGCTATCGACCTTTAGGCTGCTACTTGAAAAAGTCACATTAACTAGCCAACAGGAATAGAAAAGAGCAAAGATTTACGTTATGAGGGATTACCGGCTTTATATTCCTGCCGCGTTTTACGACCTTAATTCACAAGAACTCTATTGTGTATTAAACTGGCAAATCCATGTACTTGAGACCGATTTCATACTCAAGTAAGTAAATGCCCTATGAAAAATCGTAGGAGATGAACCGTCTTGGACTATAGATTTTTTGGGACCATGCATTAATTCAAGAGGCATGCATGAAGATACGTGCATAAAGGCACGAAGCGTGTAAATGGGTATAAAAGGGGTCAACACCACTTTGCATATCTAAAAATGGATTTTAATTAATTCAAAATAGCTTAGCCAAGAGATGCTCGTTATCTGCATCACTAAACACGCCTAAAGCTGCATGATTTAATTAAAATTTGCACCAGACGCCGGAGGTCAGAAAATTAACTGCTTCCAAAATTATCAAAACGGCACTTAGTAAAAAGGACATTTTGCTCATAACCACACATGCATTCCGTCATTTATATGCAAATATTAGGTATAATATCTGCTGAACATAACTTCGTGACGAGCAGCTCCATTGAATAGCTTCCCTGGGTTATCAAATTTAATCCATCACTAAACTGAGGATTACATTGGGATATCACAGGCTTGCTTTGCTAGTCATAATGTATACATGAACAGTCATTTGTATTTGCACAAATTCCGTTATAAGTGTTTTTTGCAAACTCAGGAAAAAAATCTGAACCGAAGTAAAAACATTCCAGCATTTAAAAGTAATTATGAGCAAATGCTCATGACTGTAATAAGAAAACATGCTAATGCAATTGCCATTGTTATTTGAGCTAAGACAATATCAGAAGCATTGATGTACTGAATCATATTTATACTGCATTTGTCCAGGATTTCGACTGTTGTGTATACATAGGCAATAACGTTTATACTAATACAAAAAAAGATCAAAGGTGATACTAATACAAAAAAAGATCAAAGGTGAAATTAAGTTATAAATGATGTTCACTCGTGCATTAAAAATGGTGTGTGTAACTAGAAAAGATCGCCTTCAGCAGCCATAAAAATAAAACTTCTGAAAACCTTACATTCGTAAACCCTTATTTCAATGTTTTTACGATTATTTGAACCTTTTGGGTATATTTTTCCACAAATAACGTTGGCAAGCTGGTAAACATGATGTCGGTATAATGTCAATTTCAATCATAATGTTAGTTGGCGTGCATTTGAAACTGCGCATTAAATGACAAATAAAAAGCTCGTATAAAACAATTCCTATTGATAAAGCGGTATAACCACATGAGACAATTTATGTCGATATAAAAACTGAAACATCAATGCCGTACTATTGATTGCAGGAACTGTGCAGCAGTGAAGTAATTAAAATCTCAACGACAAAAATTAAAATAGAGATAAAACCATTAACCAACGTTATATTAGCTGCATGAGTCCAGTATGTTCATGTCCAGCATGATTTCAAAATGACTTATGTAAATTAGCATATATGCATTTGATGACGTTGCTAGATTAAGAATATTTAGGTGTTTAGGGTGCCCAGCATATATTTCAAGGATGTAAAGGCACATCCTATGGACATTTGTAATTATAGTTCTCTTACAATCCTATGTAGATTTATTTTACATATAGTTCTCATCAGCCAACTGAATTTTAAGAGAAAGCAATCTTTGCTTCAAACTATACGGTATGTTTTGTGGTGAAACAAAGTAACACAAAGAAAAACAGATTCAGAAGTTTTTGGGACAGTTAGATGCGATGCAATGCATGTATTGAAAAGCATTTCACCTTTACTATTTAGCTATAGTATGTATGTATATGGTTACATTGGATCGGTAGCTTCAATTCTTAAGTTTCTTTGTTTTTATCCTTACATCAGACTGTAAGCATCATATGATACAACCATAAATCGAGACTTTGATGGGCCGATCGATAACTTGTATAATAAAAAACTAAAAAAAAAATGAGTATCCCATCCACCCATAGGATCTTAGCACCAGCAGGATATACCGATCAACGCTAGCCTCTATAGGAAGGTGTACCATACATGATTTAGTTGCTGGTTTGTATGGTGATTTGTCTTCTTAGGATAGCTTTCAGTTTCTTCCAAGGGTGAAAAATCTGCTTTGAACTAAATGTAAAGAATTTCTACAGCCAGAAGAGCTCTACTTTTTATGCGATAAGAGGAGGAGAATTCACCAGTTGGAAGGGGATCAGCTATTTGAAAAATGTATCTACAAATGAGGAAATAAGAAAATGTGTCCTATGAGAAGTAACAAATATCTGCAAAGGGAAACATATCAAATGCCATGTATCTTGTTAATTTAAAACGAAGATCATAAACAAAGGAAAAATAAATAAAATATGTTGAAAATTATAAAGGCCGATCAGGGTTTCCTTATGTTACAAGTATAGATAAATATTCCAGCAATGCCCAATAATAAAATCAAAATTATAAGCACATGTCACAAAAAGCACTCGGGTGTTCTTATAACTTCGTAACAGAGTGCATAGCTTTACGCCTACGTTCATCTTTTACGTAATTTTCCATGACTCTCACGTAACCCTATATCAAATATCTCAGAAGCCTAACATTATTAAGCCTTTTCTGCTTGAAAATTCCTTCGAGTATGACTTCTAATGCATCTAGGAAGCATTATATTGAAAATTCCTGTCAGAAGCCATCTTGGCAATATCAATAATAGAAATCTCATGATGGAATGCTATGAAATAATCATTGAGAAGAATTAAGCTTGCAGGAAATCAAAAAGACACATTCATGCTTTAAAGAAGATGGAACCGGTTCAATGAATATTTATTTCAATTTAATGCTTGTTCCATACATTGTTTGCAACAGTTTCCATGCCTGTAAAATGTCGTTACACCATGATCTCCGATGCCTGGTTATTGTGATTTCAATTTTTATTTCATATGCAAACCACACGAAAACGAATACTTTGAAGCTCATCTTGAACATCCACATTTTCTTTATTTAAAACAACGAGTACTTTAAATTATTGACTATAAACTGATACGTCTCGAAACAGCTATACCAAAAGATAAATTACGTCACTGGGATTTAATAGTCCCTTGTACTAAAGTCATTAAAGTGATTTGATTTTTCATCCGATCCATTCAAGTTTGATAAATATGCGTATTTGCACAGAGATGTTGATAAATACCTTCTCTTAGTCTGATCACATTTCTCCAAACAACAAAAAATGAAGCAGATGAAAAGTGCATGTTGGGCTTAAGAGCTTTAAGAAAGTAAAATCCGGGATCAAAAGTTAAAACGTAACGAATGGGGATCAAGAAGGGCGCTAAATACCCCAGTTGAACAGGATTTTAAATGTGATATGGTTTTGGAAACATTGCTCAATCTTTCTTCACATGCATGTTGTAGAAACCTTAAAATAGAGATTGAGGACTTAAGGTTGGATTTGATCCTAAATCAGGGTAAAGAGGGAACGGTTTATAAGCCATATACAATGTCTACATTTTTTTTAAAATTTTAAGTTCTGCAACCCACGGGTGAAGAGCTCAAAAATGCACTCAAACCTCAGCTACACTAATGCAATATCAGTACAGTCGATTCGGAATATAGTTTATGTAATATGAACAATTTTATAATTGCTATTTTCTTCCTAACTGGTGTAATTTTAAATCTAACAGATTCCACTTCATCGTGATACTTGATGTGATAATTCAATTTGTTCTATTTTTGTTCTCAGGCCACAAAACTAACAAAATATGCTCACAGAGATGTTGTTTGCAAGTTTATCCACCAGAAAAAAAATGGATCTCCTGCATATACTCCTGGGATGATGTTAAAGGAAAACACAAGAAGAGCAAATCAGGGAATCGATGAACTTCAAAGTAGGTTTACAAGAAGAGACCTGTGAAAAAGAATCTACCGTGCGACTTCTCCCAAAGGATTTCTCTTATTCCAAACTAGTTTTCTTGATTTGAATTTTTAAAGAGGAAAAAAATGCACAAAATCCTGCGTATACTGTTGCAGCCAAATACAATCGTACTTCCCTTGAACTAGTTTGTCGTTTAGGTAACTATTTATAACCAGCTTCCTGTTAACATTTCGGTTTCTTTCATCGTCACATTTGTGTCGATATCAGAAGGTTATACAACAGCAACAACAATACCGAAAATGATACACCTGTCTGTATCGACATAGACTGCTTATCTACTGCAAGTCTGCAAACTACTGTAATGTTAAAATATAATCATTTGTTCAATTGACGTTTAGAAGTTGATATGTTAGCTGTAAAGTCCCCGTTAATGTCCATTCAAAAGTGACAGTTCAGTAACTTATTTGACGGGCGGAAGTAAATAATGACGAAATGAGAGTAGCTATGCATGGAAACACACCTTACATAATCGAATTTAAATATCAAAGGTTAGCGTGCTTCATGTACATAACGCTGTTACGATTGGCAAATATAGATTATAGGAAAACATTGGCCGACTTCGCTTGCCAAATTAGCTCTTCCCCAATAACATTTGCTCCTTTTATCAGAAACGCAGTATTCGCGTTTTGCAAATTGAATCGAATCAAAGTTATTAAAAACCAGCTGGAACAATTCCCTACTTAGCATAATCATAACCCATTGTTACTCAAAAATCAATTAACTGCTCATCTGCAAAACAAAAGCAGAATTTGATAAACTACCAAATGTGTACCAAAGTAAAGTAATGCAAATAGTTAATTGGTGCAGGCACTAAAACGTATACACATATTTCAAAATGAATACAGACTAAGACAATGAAATGCATTTCAAAATGTATACAGACTAAGACAATGAAATGCATTTCAAAATGGATACAGACTAAGACAATGAAATGCATTTTCAGTGTCCCAATCTAAATTCATTGCTTAAGAATTTCTTTTCCATATGGGTGGCCCTTAATGAATATGAAAACTGAGCAAATTTTGTGCAAATATTCACAGTACTGGAGAAATTAATAGGAATGCATGGTTGATGTGTATGTCATGCTTCAATACAGAAAAATTCAGTGAAATTAGGAAAGCATTTTAAAATGTTCTGCAAATAAATTGTTATATATTACAACACCATAACTGTATAAATATAATGCTCTTGAAAATAGTTGCAAATGCATAAATTTAACTTTGCAAAATGATGCATATTAATTATATTAATCATTTCTTGAAAAGACAAGTACGTATGGGGCTATATATAGCAGATACCGGAAATCTGATGAAATGTTTCTTGCACAGCAATTGCATTTCTTGAACAACCCTACAGCAAGCCTGGCTAAGAAACATCAACAGAAAGATTTGCACGCCTTGTGCTTATCAGAAGATAGATATCCCCTTCTCAGCTTGAAATCCATGAAAGATATATTGGCCAATAGTGTGTTTAAAATGGCTGGCACACACGTTCCATCAAACGAGAGAAGAAAAAAAAAAGCGTTAGCAAACTAATGTAGCAAAAAATTGCCAACCCGAGTCTTGGGCAGATAAACTAAAGCAAAAAGGTTTATCAGTGAATAAAACATGGCAGGTAGCAAGGGCACGTAAAAACAGTCAATAGTTATAGGCAATAGAGCAAATGCGATTCGCAGCTCCACCTCGTGTTAATGACAACCGAAATGGGGGAAACTGCAAATATGTGTTGTTTTAACGTTGAATGAACACGATAGTTGTCGATCTATAATTTCAGAAAAATAGCCCATAGCACAATAAATGTTATTCCGTGATATTAGGACAACTTTTATATGTCATAACCGCGCTTACCAACTAAACCTCATCAAATTTAAAGAGAACATAAGCACAATAATTGTCATTTCCTTGCAAGAGGTATAATTTAGGACAAAAACAAACCTTCAATTGTTCAATGCATTCCTTTATCTGAAACTCATGTAGAAAGATTGATAAAACTGTTTATGACGTTGATGAGTGCGTTACGAGAGTGGGGATAAACTGACTGTCAAAATGGGGGCATATGTTGTTATCTTTATCCTGCAGTGTTATAGTTATTAAATTGCCAATTACACTATATTTAGGCTGTCATCTTCATTAAGTCAACAGCGCCTGTTATATCCAACAACGTATTGCTGGATGGTAGTGCTGAGCAATATGTACTTAACCTAAAGCGTCAATAGAAATTTCAACAACATGTTTATAGGAGTCTCCATATTTCATGAAAACAGCTTAGACATATATAGATATTCAGTATTCTTTTTTCAACCTTAGTCTTTTGCTGTGCACAAAAACTTTCGTATACTGCACTTTATTTTACAAAAACCTTTTCGACTGGAGCACTATGGCGTTTTCTCCTATCTACAAGAGAAATATTGCTCCAATTTACGTCTTCGCATTGTTTCATC
The DNA here is from genome assembly GCA_034698625.1 of Julus scanicus. Lineage (NCBI taxonomy): Eukaryota > Metazoa > Arthropoda > Diplopoda > Julida > Julidae > Julus > Julus scanicus. The sequence continues at coordinate 163,664 of JAQGBW010000004.1, read as the reverse complement.
CTGTTGGGATTGAACAAACAGTACGTTTCAATTATAGTCAACTGTATTTCCAGAAGCAATTTGCAAGAACTTAGCATCGTCTTACAAGATGTTCCAATTCAACTCTAGAACAATTGTAACTGCCTCGAAACCTGAATGTGGAAGACTAAGAAAATTGGGCTAATCATTATATACACATTTCTCGCTTTTTCAAAAGTTTTTTACCCGAATGATGACGCCACCTAACTTCAAAAGAATTTAACCAAGAAGTTGGGTCTCCACGTCTTAACTTAATATGAATTTTAGCGGTTCAGTGGATGACAGCGTTAGGGTTTAATAAAAACGGTGACCCGATTTAGGATTTCATTTCCATTTGATTCGATCGAGACTACAGCCTGAAATTAAATTCCACGAAAAATCCCAAAGCTGTATTGGAAAACTGAAGTTAGCTCGTATAGGGTGGTTGAAAACTGCCATTTAGCTCATATAGTGCACCCAGCGAATGCGGATAATCTTGAAAAAGTGCGTTTCGTGTGGCTTACTTGAAACAATTCCAATCCCCATATTCAAAGCGTGGCAAAATTAAGGTCACCTCATTCCGGTGACATAGACACACTTTCGCTGGAAAAAAAAATGTGTTGACTATGGTTTGCCCGACACGCCTTGTACAGTTTGCGTACTCACACACACACAACACTGTCACAGGTAGCGATAAAATTGTGCACCTCCAACGGTAATTAATTTTATCACTTGGGTTGATGTCTAATGAAAATAGCATTTCGCCAAATATCACGTAAACACGCTAAAAACGCCAAATACGCCGCAGTTTACATCTCATGCAACGTCGAACAACCGCAGGAATGCTATGGCATTCGTACAGTTTTCTGTAAGAGACTTGCTATCATGAAATAATAATCCAACACAGTTATTATTACAATAAAAATGATTTTACAAGGAGTTCTGATCGTTGGTACCATATGTTCTAGTCAGCTACACGGATCAGCAGCGCTGGAATTTCATCAAACTTTCTTGCAATTTTTTTAAGATCTCCTGTCAAAATCATAATTTTGAGAATGATAATTTTAACGCCATATCTGGTTTTTACGTGTCGTGAAAGTTGGGGGAAATTTGCTTGAATTTGATTCCTTAATTTTTCAAGTAAAAATACGTATTTCGGTACGGTGAAACGGAAGTGTTCCAGCTATGAAGAGAACTTTGCATAAAACGTTATTTGGGGATGAAAAAGTAAAAATAGACCCTTTATGACATTTCATTTCAGAAATTCCCCTCACCCAGAAATTAACTTGGCAAATATATGGCAATAAAGGTTTTCAAAATTGTCATTGTTCAGATATCCAAAAAGGAATCTTTATAAAGAAAATTGGAACATTTAAGAGTTTGGGGGATAAAAACAAACAAAAAGTAGACATTTTATGAAACCGCATTTCAGAAATAAGGTTTAATAATAAACGAATGCTTTCTTATTGACTGAACTGTTCATGATATTAATAAACGAGAGCGATTCGATAAACTCAATTAAATTTAAGAAACCATCGTTTCTTAAATGCTTTCTTTAGAAAGTACATCAATCTATGTCAATTCTAGCATCAGTTTGCCTGACCTTTCCATTCTTTAAAGAATAATTGCCAAAAATGTCAAATAACAAAACCAACAATCCAACGCTTTACTGAAAACAGAACTAGGGCAAACTATGGCGGAACTTTGTCACATTAGGTTCTGAGCAACAATAAAAAAGTCATTTTTTTATTTAATCTTAGGATCAGACCTATATACAAGTACATGCACATATATAAAGCGATGCCTCGACCAAATGGAACTTCAAACGACATTTGAAAGCCGGCCCATCTTCAGTTGAAGTAAACCCAGTTAAGTATTTTCATAGGTTATTTGTTTGGCAGACAAAATGGAAGAATTGAGGGAAAAAATCAATTGTATGGTGAATTCGGTTTACAGTACATATACGTATAGTATAGTATACAGTCAACTAAAAAGGTCACCAGTGTGCCATGGGAAATTGGTCCTTTTGCCTTTTGTATAGCAGCATTGAAGAGCAATCCCCATAAGGATATAAGATGACCGAGGTAGTTCAGGGTTTCTTTGCAATGATAGAAATAAGAGCATCTTAGCTGATGCGTTTTCCACCTTGTCACAATGACGTCATCTGTAAACCCTTTGCGTCAAATCACAGCATACAAAGGATCCAAATGGGATTTCTTTATTGCTGTGGTTGAAGTATCCAGCATTTCTTTTTATCAAAAATGTAAGCACTCGTTCCTTGGAAATTTGGACCAAAAATTGGATTGACGTCAACATGTACCCCTTTGCGCTATGCAAGTGGTACACATGCATGCCCAGGTTGAACCTGAGATACTATATACAAAATGCTTACTAGAAATTGTGATATACCATTGAATAACTAAAACGTTGGTAATGATACCATTGGTACCACAAGTTCAGGTTCTCTGTCTTCGAAATCTCCATCTCAATATTGCAGGATGAAAAACCTCCCAACGAGGAAGTTACGGGTGGTGATTTAATTGAGTTTATAATCGATATTTTGATATATTTTTGGAAAATATTATTGCAAAAAAACAACGTGCAAGCTAAATTTAAGTTTCACCTCACGAGGGAATAAACGTTTATTTAAGCCGATTGGCGATAGAGAGCATTTCTTAGTTTATTGGCAAGAAATAAATTGGAATTTATCTGACAACAATTTCAGGAAATGTATTTCAACCGTTAAGAACAAAGAATTGCAATCACCGAACATTTCATCCCTAGACCCAATTTTAAACGTGCTTTTCAACGACACGATATTAAAATATTACAATCGAACCATATAAGAGTTTTTTATTTATTTACTTTTTTTTGTGGATAACCCAAGTGGATAAGCCGAGGAATAATTTTGTTAATATGCAAAACCAGACACGTTTTTGCACTCCAGAAGAGGCCATATTCGAAAAAGCAATATTTAGTGTATTGTAGCTCACGTGTAAGTCTCATACACCACCAGGGAGCGCTGCATATGAATAAGGTTAATCCATGCCAATCCAATCCATGCAATTTATTTCGTGCATGCATCTGGCCCATGGCGCTCCAATTCCACGTAGAATTAAGGACATGATGTTTCCTGCTTAAAAATGTCCACAAACGCAAAAGCCTGTCATGTGGAAAATATTGACAATTATTTTTATCGCTATTACGTAAATGCCCGTGTTTTGCTAGTTTTCCTAGCAATCCATTTCCCACTTTCTTTAATGCATGTTGCACGGAAAGCCGTTTCATATTAGTTGCTTATATAAGACACACGCGAATTCATTGGTGCAATTCGGTGGATTTCTGTTGACAAACATTTTATGGACACATTGGTTGGATATCCCTCATGTCCATACATCGAAGCAAGGAAAGCGGCAACTTTGATTGTTTTCATTGAAAACGTCGCTCCACCCCAACTTTCTATATGAGTTGTCGTCGCCGTCATTAATTCCTTGGGTGTGGATGACGTCCATGACAAGCAGCTCTAAAACAGAGCAGGAGACCTAGTCCTACTTCGGCTATATGGCGAGTGATGGATGGTAATGGGTGAAAAACGATCGATAAATTGCAATTAGACCCTGGTGCAGTCTAGCTCATCCGTAGACCAAGGTGTTTCAATGACCAATTTCGCGCACACATAGCCCAACCTCTGAAGAATGGTCACAAAAGGAATCTAAATTTCATTGGACAGAAGATGGCCCTGAGGCGCCCATATATTTTTGTACTCTTTAATTAACAGTATTCTTTAGAGAGGAAGCCTACCGTATTTTAGAGAGAAAGTTAACTATACTCCCTCTATGGGTCCCTCTCATTGTATAGCATCAGGGCAAAAGGCGCCTTTTTATATGTGTCTTAGCGATCAGGTTCCTACAAATAGGTGGCTGAAATAGCATATAGGAATGCCACTGTTCCTATGACATTCCATCGATGCTAAAGTACGCAAGACAGATATAGCTACTATCTGTTGCACAAAGTCGCCATATTGTTAACGCGGTGCATAAAAGCCTTTTTTAAGAACCAACCCACACATTACTACCTTGCAAAGTTAAAACTTTCATTAGTTTCAAATTGAGTTCGTCCATGTAGTGCCCAAAGCAACAAAAGGGTAATTGTGCATGAAGCAATATGCACGAGTCTGTAAGTAACAAAGTCCTCAGGCAGTTTTAATTTGCAGTGTTCATGGTGGTATACAAGAAATCTAACCATGTTTCATCGTACATAGAAAATGTGCAGAACCAGGATGGGTCACCGCTTCACAGCTATAGGACCACGGCACTTCATAAAATAGAACGCTGGTAAGACGGCTCGAGCATTATCGTAATATATTTGCGAAATGCCCAAGAAGGAGGGTTCGAGGGTACAGAACAGAGGTAACATCACCGGCAATAAGAAATCTTGCAACATAAATGTCAAACGAACATCAACGCAATTTTAAACCAAGCTGTTACGCTTTCCTCGTGCAACATATAGTTGCTTAAAATTAAGTATAGTGGAAAAACAAAATCTGCCACCAAAATTGAAGAAATATAGGTACGGGCCAATGGTCGCTTTTCCCCATAAATGCTATCCATAATTAAACATGGAATACTTGTCAGCACCGTTATGCGGTCAAACCTACATTTTATTTCAAGAAATGGCTATATATAGGTATATATGAATTTTGGAACAACAATTTCACCGAGTATAAGCATGGGTAAAAAATTTACGCATTCTGCATCTTAAAAGGTCCCTAAATTTCAGTGTATGCGATCCAATCCTATCAGCCTGTCTTTTGAAAGGAATATACAAGATGGTGCATTTAAAGTGCATACAAAGGTCGGTACACACAAAACATACACAAGAAACACTGAACAAAAACTTCCAGCATGTTTTTCGAAACATGTGTATTTTTTCCTTTGATTTGGACCGCCTCTCGAGCGATCGCTAGGAAACATCGAAATGTGTCACAAAATGGCCGTTTTTCGACAAATGTTACACAAACACTTCTGGACACACCAAGGTAGCATGCGTTTGTTTCATGTTTGTAAATGTTTCTTTTGGTGCATACGCAGTACGCACCTCAATATTAGGGGAAAACACATTTGATTTGATTTTTTTTTTCTTCTGAATAATTGTTTTAATCAAAAGCCTTGTTTTCCTAACATTTCAATACAAATTTCTTTGTATACTGCAATTGGCAATCCAGATTTTCTATTTGGACTTGGTTCGAGAATTGCTCGACCAATTCGCCATTTTATATACAAGTAATTAGCTATACTCGTAAGAAAGCACGCTTTATGAAAATCCTATTAATGACAATACCGCAGGCAGGCAGCCTAGCACAATAAGTGCTAAAAAGGCGCTAAATGTGGGCTTTTATACAAGCCACATAAGTTGCATCGATGGACAAACAAGAAGCTTTCTACAATTAAATAAGCTCATCCCACAATTGGTTTATTTGCCTCACACATTTACAGCAGAAATGAACCCATGGAGGGCGTGCACGAAATCTCGGCTTAATCCCCTTCAGTAAAAACAGACTTTAATAGGGACTTTCAAATGTCACGACAACAAAGTACTTTGCACACTTAGAACCTGGCATAGCTTGTAGCCTTACTTGTCAATGGAATTTGCAAACATTTAGGCAAAGTATGACATCCTAGTGACGCTAAGGCTACAAGCCATGACAGTTCATGAAGGTGCCTTGTAAATTTTAATAATGGAAAACTACACCAAAAAGAAATATTTTGAAACTAACTTAATATTTTACAATTTAACACTTGAGAAACGTCTTACCAGCGTTGACAATAAAAAAAATAAAATTATAATTTTGTTGAATTTTTTTTTTCAAGATACCGCATTAGCCATATCAGACAATGCTTGAACTTGACTTGTGTATATATATCAATAAAAAATTCTAACCAATAGAAGCACTTGCGTGAAACCATTAAAAATAGTTTTTTTGAGAAAACCAGCAATTTCTGGACTTTACTAATAATTATGAAGAAAAATTCCTAACCAATACAAGCCCTTGAGTGAATGTTTTAATAATGGCTTCTTCTTTAATGGAAGTTATACAATTATAAAGTTGTCATTAAATGATGCCATCATTCTGGATTATAATGATAACTTAGTTAAGGAAATTAAGAGACTAGAAGTCTGCAAAACTAGACGTCTGTGGTTTTGGCCAGACTCAACCTGAAACGCTGGCACTCATTAAACTTGCACCAGAACACATACTCTGTAGTACATGTATACAACAACAGTTATTCAAAGCATTTTAGCGCCATCTAGCAAACAGCTCAGCCAACGTAAAATATACGTCGCGGTGTTATCAAGACTGCTTATACTACAGAGTACAAACGCAAGTTTCACAAAATCGATGACAAAATTAAAAACATTACACAAAAGAGGCGAGACACTTTCGCTGAAATTGGTTAATAGAAAGAAATTTGCATGTAGAGTGAAGAAGGGGCCCCCTCATTAAAGCACCAGAAATTAATGAACATGTTCCTTGGAGGCAAAAAAATAAAATAATCTGCATATTTTTAAGCACAAATCACTGCAACTTACCTTTGTATCTTTTGCATAGTAAAGTTTTCGGCCTTTTAGTTTGAAATACCGTTTTCTCCACCTCTGTAATTAAAAAACGGCTCATGTCATGAGTGGTATTCGTATATAATCTTTTTGTTTTCTTCCTCGTTAAAAATAATGGTTTCTATGCTTGCATTTTGTGAACCTTATCAAAGCATTCACAGCCAAAGAATTTCATAAAGTGCTGAGGCGCTTTTCAATTCTTAGTTTAATTTAGCATCAATGTCAGGCAAAATTTACTGGGATGTGTAATTTATAGGATCAAGATTATACTGTACTGTACAAATGCATATGCATATGAGGAAGCTGTATGAAATCAAGTATTTTTAGTGGAAATTTTACAATAAACAATCATGCATTCTTCCATCATCTCATTTTAATAAGTAAGAATTCTTTTATGCTCAAATTATTTAACATGACCTTGATAGAGACGTGGGCTGCTACAAGGTTGTAGAAAGTGCAAATTTGAGAATATAAAATCATGGAATTTTTATGTATTTCACGAGCAATAAAGATTTATAATGGCATGAGCATGATCATGAATAACACTGGCATAATATTTTTTTTTCTTTTGATTTATTGTTCTGCGGTTTAATGTCTTTTAACTATTCACAGAAACCTTAATGTATAATAAAGAACTGAAATAAAAAGTGGTTTACTCATAAACAAATTAATTCTGGAGATTGCGAAAGTTAGCTTAATGATGAATACCATTGAATTGAACATGAACAATACAAACTAAAATGCAAGCCATTCAAAAAAATCAAATCGTTTAGCTTTCTGCAGTGAAAATTCATTGAATTTCTTAAAAGTGTAAACTTTGAACTTTAAACATTAAATTTACCTGGAATGAGCTGGTTTGTTTCATGAGGTAGCCTTCCTTGATGCATGCCTGTAAAAATAAAAGCAAAACAAATGAGTCACCCTGTACAAATTATGTTTCTCATCTGCTCCAAGAGATGGCAGCACGTAATCGATTAAAGCAAAATTAAATGTACATGGTAGCACAAAAAACAACCTCGTTACATAATCGCTAAGCTAATGCAGCATAGTTTGTTGTTTTTGTTTTAGGGTAATTAATACCTTCTAGCTGAATGCGGAATTTTTGAACACACGGGATTAGCTTGTTTTTCCTTAGCAATTATTCCTAATGGGTTCTACGAGAAATGAAATTAAAAAGTTCGTCGCAAATAAATATGATAAAACATGCTCTTGATTATGAATAATGCATCTGAAATGCAAATTGTAATTACTAGTGGTAAAACTTCGCCTGGGCACGAGAACTTCACAAACGCAATTAAGTAGCGCCGAGATCTAGAAGAATATAAAATAGGCCTGTACAGTATACTGTATAAGTATCAAATTAAAAAAATGTACGTACTAGTGTTACTTGTAATAATTAAAACCGCCTTAGCTATGTATACGTATATTCCCGTTATGTTATGCAAAATACATGGCACATGGCCAATTCTATTCGTAAACAAACATTGCAATTTTCTAGGCTAGCTTGTAGTTTTCCTAATAAATTAGGGGTAGAAACTACAGTGTCAAAAAAGTTCATATGATCAACATAACAGTTCATCATATAGGGATATTTTTAACTGTATCCTGTAACCATTAATTAGTAAGTGTATCAGCATGACAATGCTGCATTGCTAGCTATTAAGTTGTTAGTTAGCACCCAGTACGTGTTACGAAATATCTGCAATAAGCGACATTTATACGTTTATTAACACTCCAATGTTAAAAGCTTTTTTCCCCATCTTCGTAAAACGAGGGCTTTTTGCCAAAAACCGTTGCCGTTTAAGCAAGATTTTTATGTGGCATTAAGACATTTTTATTTATGTTTTAACCGACATTTATTTAAACCAAGGCTTTTGGATGCATGACGGCATCCAACACACAGTTGGGTGAAAAAACTTTGGTTGTTAACAACCAAGTTTTTATTACAATAAATAAATAAGTGAACTGATTATCGAATGTGGGTGTTGTACACTTGTTTCCAATATGGATAAAAAACAAATTAGGTTTGCAATACCTAAATATAGTATTTCCACTAACAGTTTGAAAGAATGAAAAGTAGCTACAGTAATTGAAAAAAATATACAAAATTGTACTGGTCAACTGAATAATGTAATGGGGCGTTTTACCACAATACAAAAGACGCTAGCAGAGAAGCATTTTATAAGAGGAATTGTTCATAACTTCTATTCGCTATAACATTTTTTTTTATGGTCCAATTTTAAAGATTTTTGATGTTTTGTACTCACAAAAGGGTACTTGTCTGAAAAATAATGATGGATTATGGAAAACGTGGATTTTGAATAACTCAGCACGTTCAAGTTCGCTTGCTGCATATTATTACTTATGCATTCAATACATTGACGCACAAAAAGTGAAGCCAGTGTAGTGGAGACCATATTGGGAGGTTTTTTCATTCAAAGCAGCTCTTGGTAACAAAAGGCCCCATATAACGACCCTGCAAAACTAGTTATGGGTCAAATTCACAGGTAAACCACCAGTAATAACATATCTTACAAGATTGAACAAAGTTGGTAAACGTAAAGAGAACACAACAAGAATTAAGAGTAGAAAAAAAACGCGTTAAAACTGAGTTAATCTCCGCAAATGCAGCTCTTGGGTAGTTTTATCACCAGCTTTCAATTTGGAAAGGGCATTAAAAGTGAGAGCTTTAGCATCCAACGAAATAACCACTGACCAACCTGCGCACAAAGCGGACAGTAGGCCATCTTCTATACTAATTTCACTACCATACAATATATTAAGTCTATTAGAAGCCCCATAGGATTAGGCTTAGTGCGTTCAGTGTTCTGGGATGATTCCTAAAGACCACAGAATGCAACGCTGGAAGCGTATGAATATTGCAAGGGAGTCGCAACAGTAGAAGCAGATGCAACATTTCATCACAATTCCCAGAATTAAAAGAGAAAGCTGCAGTAATGCATTCGGTCTTCTTCAACATAAATAATTAAACCAGCAGCAGGACTGCAAAGCTGTTATCAAAATATCCTAACAATGCTAAATACAAGTTCAGGATTGTACAAGGTCTTGTGCACTCCCAAATGATTTAAGCGCGCAATGGATGGCACAAGTCTCAATGGACATCTCTGAGGAAACAATGAAATTGGACCAATGGGAAATGCCCTTCCAGTGTTGAGATTGGATGTTGTGTGCCTGCTACCAATCTCAAGAGGGCCAAGAAGACAACTCCCATTTAAGTGGTTTCAAAATGGCACTCTATAGAATCACGAATGCACATATTGGACATCGTATCACGCATTGTATACCAGATCGAAGTTCGATAACATTGTTCAACGAACAGAATACAGATTTGTGGTCAATGCAGCAGAACTGGATATTAGCAAAGCAAGCTTCCAAATGCAATGCACCAGCCCTAACCATCCTAGGGCTAATCTAGGAAACATTTGTGGTTGCATGCATGCACATACCAGTTTATAATCATGACATAAATGGGAGTTCGTATATAAACTCAGGTCTCCATATTGCAATGGAGAGTATGCAAATCAAGTACGAAGGAGTAAAAGGCATCATTATCACAATCCAGACAAAGGGCAGTTAATTCACTTTTGTGGTTAGCAAATGAAAAACCACATCAAAATTTACAACACAATTTCAGGAACTAGACATGGAGATGGGTTGTTTTTATTTTTAACCTGTGATCTTTCAAATGCAGCACGCTGCTATCCGACTACCCCTACTGTAAATGATTTATTTGGAAGGATTATAGCATATAATATTTATCTCCAGTGTTCCGACTTTGGAATTTTTTTGTTCCTTCCTCCCCAGATACCATATTTCATAATCATGCATAAATCATGTTGTTGCTTTAAGCTAGGCGTCTGATAGTTTTATGTAAGTCCGGGTTTCTCAGAAGTGTCCTCCGGGAGCAGTGAGGTCAATTATTATTATTTTGGGCATATTATTGTTGTTTGAAGTGCATATAATTATGAAAATGTGCTAAACCAGAGATGTTTTGGAATGCAAAATTGTCCACAGACCAACAAATTCACCAATTTCTGGAAAAAAACCTAAAAAAAGCATATACAGTGATGAAAAGATCAATCATCTTAAAGGTAATGCTAAAAATCTATCTCATCCAGGTAAGATGCTATATGAGGTCCATTTCAAAACACCCAAAAACCAGTAGTAGATTTGACCAGTATTATACATTGTTAATATGTCATGATATATGTAATTACGAAATCAGTAAATTTAACTTTCTCATATAAGAACAAATCTGTTCTCATCCCCGACCCTCAGCATAATATTCAAATGTTGGCAACTGACCTGTATTTTTATGTATACTATATACGAAGCAGAGCTCATTTTGATATAGGCCCATTAAACTAACCCAGTTTACTTCTTGAACTAAATGGAGGGGAAAAAAATCCCATTTCTCAGACTAGGACTTCCTTCGAGACCATTTGCAATACATAAGGGTTTTCTAGCCTATCTTCTACTCCCTTGATCTAAAGCTTCATCTTTTCACCCGGAACCTTTCTGGGGGGTGATATCATGACGTTTAATCGATTGCAACGTTCCTAATGTATTTAATAACCGGCAGGCACATATCAAGCTATAGGCCGGTTGAATATTTTATTCAGGAAGCGGCTGTACGTTTCAATCCTTTACAGTAGCAAATATATTCAGATCCCCTGGATTTCCATAAGAAAAGCAAACTGATTGTTATTATGCCTATGCTTTATCCCTTTTGAAATCCTTTGGAAATCGATACTATGTTCATTATCCACACTAATGAGCATTCTTTTCTTGGTGAAACTTAATTCTACAAATAACCGAAATCCTATTTACCGCAAATGTATCTAGAAATTTGAAGCCACTAACGAGCAATTAACTGCTTACGTGCAGCTTATTCGAATCGGGATTATTGTATTATCATTTGTAATACAGTTCAAGTAATGTATTTGTTTCAATTATGATTACTATTATAAGTTCCAGTGTATAGAAAAACAAAAGCGCTAGAAGTAGTGATTACAAATGCGCATGATCAAGTTGAAATAGGCAAAAATGCAAACGCATAAAGCTTGCTGATAAAAATAAATTATTGAATCAATGCGTATTATCCATACGTCATAGCATTGTATACTTATCCATAATTAGATAAAGATAAGGTTTAAAAAAATGGGGCATTTTCATAATGTGATTATTTAAATTTATTCTCTACCGCATTGATACTTGATCCGATGCAGTCCCCCTAGTGGCGTATGAGTCTTTAGCATGGCTTACAGTAACTGCCGTTGTTTTAGCTCTGGAGGTTTGCGGATTGAAATTAGTTTTCACTTTATGAATTTGATAAAGTTACCTATAATACCAATTAATACTATATGGTTAACAAATTGCTGAAAAACAAAAGTTTCTCCATGATTCCCACTTTAAACATTGCATTTTTTTACCTATATTATGCTTATTAAATGTGTGGGTTTTTTGTTCAATAAATATACATAAGATATTGTTTTCCATTTCCATTGAAAAACGTGGGTGTCATTAATAAACGAAAATAACAAACCCACAACCAAAACTGATTCTATTACCATCCGTGTATTATCCGCTCAAATGGTGCATTCTCTTAATTGTCCGGTTGTCTTGTACATATCTTTGCCAGGGAATCGATATAACCAACAAATACCGACAAGACACAAGATAAACGAAGTTCGTAATACAAAACTTGACTACACGGAACGAGGTAGAGAATTTCAATTTCGACTCGAATGTTACTTGCACACATAGGATCAAGCCATTATTTTTTGTCATTTGCAGAGCACACAAGAAAAAAACCTGCGGACTTGTATGAAATAAGGTACGAACCAACAAAAAAAAAGAAAATGATGCGCTAGTAACACTGGATATACGGTATACGTTTTCTTGTAATGCGACCCAAGGGTACAATTTATAACAAGCATGCAACCAAACACGTGTATCTTGACCTTTTTCAAACTTGCATCTGCGTCCATAAAGCACAAGAATTGCGTCTATAAAAAGTCATTTGCTCAACGGCTAAAAAATGTTATTTACACCCCGGGATGTTACATGTATGCATGCATGCACTTGCCACACTTTCTTCTTCGTACGCCTTTTAGCATGCAATTCGAATATGGGAAATGGTTGTGCATCCACTTCGACCAGATTTCCAGTTGTTTTTATGTGTTTTGAACTGGTTTTCGATAAACAAAAATACAGTTTATAAACAGTAAATATGTATGCAAACAACTCTGCAGGCCTGGGAAACATTGCACGAAAGGACCTACAATTTTAAATTCTCTCAAGTGAAAGTTCAATACGCATATGTTTGATTGTGAGTCCGAACTAAACCCTCGAATAAAGCGTTAATCCTCAAATATCCAAAACCACGCGATTGGTTGTTATTTTTAGATTTCCATGATGGAAAAGTGAACTATACTGTATGGCCATTAAGTATCGATATTTACTTTAACGTGCATGTAACTATAAGCATTGTCAAAGAACCCATTCTACTGTCCAATGCTTAGATGAATTATTGCAATGTTGACACATGCAACAAGTGTCAATGTTCCAATCTCAATGTATAGTCATTTATCATTGTATATAATTCAATTTTAGAAATTCATATGTTGTCAATTCAAGAATATTGCAAAAAGCTTGCCAGAAGTACTTATGAATAAAAACGTAATCTTTATATTTGATAAAAAAATTTTTAAAAAAATGCGCTGAAGCAATACTTTCGAGGATCTTTTCATTGATTGGATCGTTCAATAATGTAAATTTTACGCTAAAACTTGTGCACCGAAGCACACATCATTATTCATTATTCCGGTGCAATTATTTTGGATTAACTTGTGCAATAGACAGCATTGAGTGTACGCATGCCATCCTAACCACCTTCCCTGCAAAGTATTGGATCAATGCGTGATTGCCTCCTTGTCTTCGTTGCTAATTGCTGGACAGATAAGGATGTGATCTGAATGACAACATCGCAATATCGCCTAATTACAGCTTCAAGAAAAAGTAGAAAACGGTTTCTTCAGCTCTTAAACGAGGGCGATCTCATCTCTAAATCGCAAAAACTAACCTACATAAGCCCTGCAATTTGCAAACGGATGCTAGACTCATGTGCGCTATAGCAAATATACAGGAAATATCTAGACATAACTCTACAAAGAACAAAAATACATAAGTAGGCCTAAAGTTGAACCCAACTGCATAATGTAAAGGAGAAGGCGGATTGCGAGAATTTTTTCCCTGGCTGAATTCCGACGTGTGTGTCTAGTTTCCATATTTCCTGGAAAAGCAAACTAGTTTTTTTTTATCCATTTCTACGAAGTTGATTCTTCAGATTTGACGTTAAATGGCTTAAGGGATATCGGTATATTTCCTGAACAACTTTGAAGACCTAATGCAAAACTACTCCAGCGAAACTGTAGTCATTTGCAACTCCAAGTAGGTCGTTACACAACTAAAATATTTTGCAAAGAAATAACTTTATATACAAGATTGCGCATATCTAAAACGAATCTGAACGTGCATATCAATTCAATGAACTTACCAGTTCCTGAACTTGATTACACTTAGTGCATTCAAATTCAATGCATATTGTGGCACATACTATACATGGTAAGTATATGTTGTTAGTAACTTGCTAATCAAAAATCAATTGCAAAGTTTAATCATTTGTAATGTAGGTTAACAATTTGATTTTGTAAAATCACATAAAATGCAATTAATCTATTAGTGGATAAACTTATTTTAATGATAATTAGCATCAATTCATTAGTGCTAAATTAGTGATAACAAAAAAGGGCTTACAATACTAAAAACAACTGTACATACATAGGTCCAAATATGAAATTACATTTTATTTCTAAGGAGAATTGTGCAATGATTCGAAATATGATAGTAAATATTTTAATATATCGCACACTTATTAGCGAATAAAACCGACACCCTGTACACGAGACTTTGTAAGCAATTCAGACTATTATAAGTAAAAAGTTCGCAACTCTATTTGCAACAACATATAGTCATTAGCAAATTAAAATGAACGTCTATATACGTTGTTATGCACTTTTACTTGATTGATTGCATTTCAAATCCTCAACTCTAAAAAACTGTTTTTCCAAGTTTTTTGTTTAAAAAAAAAAACTATGCAGGCCTCCTAATACGTTCTTCAGTATGTCTGCAGACCAAATTAACCATGGTGGAAGCTACAGTAGAAAGCCGAAAACCTGTAATGAATCCCATGATTTTTATGAAGTGTTTAAAAGATGAGGCCAGTAAAAAAGGGGTAATATATCAAAATGTCCTGGCATGTTTACAAGCAAAAAGCCTACTTTTAACCCGTTTAAGTAGAGTAATATACGTACAGCACCCGTTGAAAGCTAGCCCATTATGCATGCAGTCTCTTCAATGACGGTCTTCAAGTCACCATTTTGAATTTATACATTTTCAGAGGCAAATGCGACTTTTTCTCAAGGAATATTGCGGGCAAAGAAATAAAAAGTAACATTGAAATGGTTTCCATTCAGATTTCTCAACATCCACTACATCTGTTATCAGGCCACAGTCTCAGAAATAAAACCAAACGAAAATAACTGAACATAAAACTTGTTTCAATGTTACTCATTCAAATGTTTTTCTGTCACAATGTCTAGCTTAAGAAACTTATCCAGCTCGTAAAAACGCTCTGAAAGATCCCCAACGAAGAATGACAACGAAAATATAACGTTGGAATGCTTATTTTATTCTAGTCATTCTGCATGTTTTGGCTTTAGCAGAGTATGAAAATCACTAAATAAAGCATTGACTACACTAGCAAGATCCATATATTCCATCATATCCGAAAAGTTCATGAAAGTTCACAAGCACCTAACTGACGAGCTAACAAAATCCATCAGATAAGGGGATGTCACTTTTCACCTTATGTGCGTATAGACGTTAACGGTAATCTCAATTGATATCTGTCATCGGGAGTTTTATTTCTATCTTGAAGGTCCATTTACTCGCAATACACATCCTTTCTTTTTCCGGGTTAGTATATATAATAACAGAACCCTCGGGCTTAACATCCATGTATACCATACGTCGTCTACATTTACCCCCCATGCATCCATCTCGAGCGTGCTGACCTCATAAAAATGCCTTTGGTTAAAAAAAAATCGGCTATTTTTGGTCGATAAAAGCTATTTTTGGATGTGAACTGAATAGGGACGATTACTTCCCTATCCTAAAAATAGACCATATTGATCGGGGTGGGGCAACAGAGAGCCCTGAACCATGGCTGGCCAGTTCATATTTTCGTGCAAAGATGCGCCCGTCCATTTAGCCGCCTTGGTTCTTACACATTAAAAATGGCCATAAAATAACGTTAGAAATCCATTCAATCATGCACTTAGTTCGCATTTTCGTTTCCAGAGATAAACTGTGTAGAAAAACATCGGTCTGCTCATATACAAGGCGGACGTTCAAAGACCCCAAAAACCATGGAAATAATTCAATTTTATTAGTGCCATCTCAAGTTGTCTTGAAAAAACCGCTAACTTATGCTCCGTTCACGACCTAAATCCCAAACAAACTTTTCGATTTATGAAATAAATGCCGAACAAATCTCCTTCCGTACGCTCTTGACATGTCCTGGAGTTGACCCGCTCCAAATACGATATTAGAGCATATAGAAATTCATCGCTGTCCCTATATGCATAATATATCCTTAAAGGAGAGCATCACGTGTTCTGTATGCATCCGCAATATTTATGGACAGACTAAGTGGCTGGTCAGCCTGAGGCGGCTAGGAATACCATACTAGGCTGATACAATTCTAGCCGCCTAAAGCTGTTCAGCCACCTACGTGAAGGTACCTATTATTATTATTATTAAAATAATCAATATTATTTTTTTAAAAAACGTGGAAGATATACGTAGTACGTTTGTCCAAGAACATCCATCAAGAATATTTCAGCAATTATATGTATTGTTGTAATTCTTTTAGCACAGTATTAGATAATCAACATGAGTTTTTTATTTTAAGGTATCTCCATCTTACTGACTAGAGGAAGTGATTTCTGTAAAATGTCAAGCAGCTGTTAAAATGTTTCTCTTTATGCTGTAGGTGTGCAGCATATCGAATTCCATGATGAAACTTACATCTGAAACTTAGTTATCCAAAAAAAATTTATTGTGATCATGCTCAAGTCTGGACATAGGATTATTCTATAGATCACCTTACAGATATCGACAAAAAATGTAAGTGTATCAAGTTTCTGCTAACGAAACTACCTAGAATTGGTTTCGTACTTCGACTGTATACGTTTGCGAACCATATAAACTGCCACTTTCAAAACAAGTGTTTTTTATACGCCAGAGCCTTTTAATCGCTAAACAGGATGCTTTTAGCGCCGAATAGATCTGAATTATTAAATTTAACAACTGCAACAAAATAGGGCCGAACACCTGCTTCCTCACCATTAAAAGTGAAAGCGGACATATGTGCCAGCAGTTGACATGTGCCTAACCTTATTTCTATATTTGCAATGAAGGGCCTATATTACTCCATGGAGTAATTGATATTTCATTTTGTTTTGTTCTAATAATATCGCTTTTTAATACATTACCCTAGAAAAATTAGGCCAACAGTGCAAAGAACTTAGTTCGGCTACATTCATGAGAGTTATGCATGATGCTTGCCAAATATGTCACCCAGAAAAAATTTTTCAAACAGTTCAGAACTACGGGGTTTCCATTTCCATTAAATGCATTATGGGGTAAAAATAATATTAAATAAAGTGAACGGTAAAAAAAATGCAGGCAATGAGGACAGGATTTGTTCTATTTGTCGAGATTTTTTTTTGGAAAAACCCTTCATTGCATTGTGCTTTTGCATCCTGAAACCTATTCCCAGAACAGAAAAAGGAGAGAACAACAACAAAGCCGGACGTTTTCGTAATGGCATGACTAGATTGCAGTAAATAGTATAAACGGATCCGTCAATCGTCTAGCCTCAAAAAAGATATGCCTTACGTCTCTAGGGCATTTGCCATGTTCGGTGTAGCCGTGTAGGCTAAATTGAAACAAAGTACAGGGAACGTTATCCATTAACAGCCAGTGCAATATATATAGTTTAATCTTATTGGAGGACGTCCTTTATAGATGGCCCTTTACTCGGGTTGAAAAACAACATGTGCGCATTAGGGATACAAGATCCATTTATAATGCTAGAGTGGATATTTGCCGTTTTCAATTTGCAACAAAATTTCACTTGTTTTTCGCTTTGTGTGCATCAGCAGATCCAACTACAACATTTGTTGAGTCTGCACTTTCCATTTGCTTCGTGTGATAGAATGTCCTCTCTTTTTCTCATGCACATGTATATATGAGCAGACTGCGGACCAAATTGGAAGGAAGCTTTAACAAATGTCAATGCCAATAAGAGTCCAGAGTGAATATAAAAAAAAAAAACAATTTGGAAAATTGCACGAACAAAAAAGCAGGCTTCCTATCTGGTCTAGCTAATCGAAATCTAAAAATTCCCCACATGTATCGCAATTATTTGGAGGCAGTTGTCTCCTTATGAACTGGTACGTAAATTTAGACGTATAGTAACATTGCCATGATGAACTTGGAATTGTTGAGACCAATGAACATATTTATCTTTTAAAATTCATATGGGCCTCGATTATTACTATTAGAAACTAATTCATGCTGTTTGTCCATACATAAATTCTAAACGTCTTTTGCAGCTACTATTGACTTTAATTCCTATAACTTAATTTCTTAAGGTCTTTGCAATACAGCACTAACAAATTATAATGAATAACATACATTTTAGCCTTTCAAAACCTGCTATACCAATTAAATTGTACAACCCACACGTAGGTAAAACTACAATTGTACAACGTAAAATATCTTAGTTACCAAAATTTGGCGGCCAATGCTCCTCTAGCACTAGGTGTACATGTTGTAGAGCACAAAGCCAATGTTCAAATTACTTTTCGCTTTTGTGGCGAACCATCGCCACCTTGTACCCGTCTCGCCAGCTTGCCAACCCTTTTTCATAGATGATCGAATTCATTCACCGCATTCCTACGCACTTTAACATAAATTCGTCTCGACTTAGGCTACGTAGGTGGATGTGACAAGGCGTTTAAAAAACACACTGGTTGTTTACCTCCGCCTTCAAACCAAAACTACCAAACTCTCGCCAACGAAAGGTCCCGCCGAACAAACATTTGTCCATCTCTTCGGAGCAATATTTGTGCATTCCAAAGACAATTTATCGAACGGGCCAAAATCGAAAACATTTCGAATCTCGTTTTAGAACCATCTAGTAAGTTTGTCGAACCGGTGAACCATGCCAATAGGAGGAGGAGGAACAGGTGCGATTGTGTTTCAAGATCTGAATTTTATTTTGGAACACCGCTGCTATTACTACTGCTTGCTTTATGCGTACTACTTCCAGCAGTGCTTATTTATAACGCCTATGAAAATAAATAGTATAGTATAGGAAAAGACACGCGGGTACAGCCGGTTCTATTTCTAGACCAGAATTTCGGATCAATAACCTCTCACTCCTAAAGAAACACGTGGGCTTGTCAATTCAAAAGATACGCCACCAAAATGTGTCTGTATTTACAATTGGAAAAATATAGGCCATTCCCCCTCGTGTTCACCACGCTTGGTTTCCAGTAAGAAGGAAGTGAATTTGGGCGCCTTTCAGCAGCGCCCCCCAACGGCGTGCCATATAATGCATTGTTCAACTTGGCTTTTTCCTGGTTCGTCCAATATGCCCCTTGCAGGGCATGTAGCGTTACGTCACGGACGACATCATGGGGTTTTAATTAGCCTTATTTCGGTTCATCGCCCTCTGGTGGCGCATGAACCTTTTGCATGACAGTTCCATCATGCCCACAAATGGTGTAAAAGGATGCTGGTCATGATGGTATAAAAGGGGATAAAAATCCTAGAAGCCCATCTTGGCTTAATATTGTCATGCGTTCAAGGTTGAATCACTTTTTCGGCAATTCTGAAAATTTGCACTAGTTTTGAAACACATGTGACGCTCTGTGTACTAACCAAAATTAATTAACACTACACAAAATTAGATCAGTCCTAGAAGCGGTTTGCTAATTTATAGAATTACAACCTAATTACATATAACATTTCTCAGAAATCACGTACATGTAGTTTCACTTAGTATGTCAAAATTGCAAATTCTATTAATTAAATTCTCAATATCCTGTGCCTTTAATATGCAAACACGATTAAGGGATTAAAATATTTCCTCTCCAATTCATTACTTTTTTAACTGAATTTTCTCAGAGGAAACACTGATGAAAGCCTATAGTGGCTGCAATAATTTGAAATTTTTCTGGCTTAATTTCATTTACAACA
The DNA here is from genome assembly GCA_034698625.1 of Julus scanicus. Lineage (NCBI taxonomy): Eukaryota > Metazoa > Arthropoda > Diplopoda > Julida > Julidae > Julus > Julus scanicus. The sequence continues at coordinate 143,636 of JAQGBW010000004.1, read as the reverse complement.
TCATTTTCTAGGCAAGGTCGAAATACGGAGAAATTTTTGGCAGAAAGCTTTCCTCGATCTGTAAACAGAGCTAATAAATAACTAAATTCATAAACACAAGAAAAAAATATTAATCTTATTGACGTTATACATACAGTTTATTTCGATGTTACCTCTGTTCGACTGCATTTTATCATGGGAATTTGAATTTGACTTTCATTTCTTAAATTTAATTAAAACTTTTGTTGAAAACCGCTTTAAACGCAGCTCGATTCAGCGTTGATAATTACGGCCAGAAGCACTTTTTACCTAATCGAATTTGTAAAGTTGTGTTGGTAATCCGCAAATTTCGAGGATTACTTGAATTCTATAGGGACACACCTTCTAAAGGTGCAGCGTTAAGCTGTTTCCTTATTGTTAAACGTGAGCAATTTTCGAAAATGTTGATTGAAGCATTAGTGCATATCTTTTGTGATTTATTTATGCAGTGGTTTTTTTACATCATAGACCAAGTCACGATATTGATTTTAACCGATTGAATGCCGATTTGGAAAATCTACCCAAATGAGCAAGTATAGTATCCCAACCTCGCGAGGCCATGAAGAGAGCGCATGCGCACCGAATTTTGATAAAATCTAAGCAAGCCAGTCTTAAACTATAGGATGAAATCCATTTCGAGGCTTTTCCATTCACGTTAAATGTGGATTCTTGCCAAACTTATGAATTTAAAAAAAAAATGAGCAGGTGAATAATAAAATTTTACAAAATATGCGTTCTTTTTCAGATAATTCATTCTGTATGATGTGATAGAAATTGTATCGTTAAAAATGCATAAACCTGTACTACAATCCAATACAATGAACTTATTGGTATGCAGGTTATGCCCATAGCTACTGCTTTGGCTATGACATGGGTTTGCACTGCATATATACGTATATATGTAGGTGGGAAGCACATCAATGAAGTAAGTATACCCAAGATACAAATTATTTATCATAAAACATTTTCATGCATTCATTCATAGGCCATGGTAATTTTAATATAAAAAGCATAGCACGATAAAAATGCGTAGTGTTATTTGATGCCATCTAATGCTGAGAAACCTAAAACTGCATAAGTGCAATGTTGAGCAAATTTTCATTCATGTGATTGGATCATGGCAATGAACTTGATAGGACCTAGATCTCTACGATATTTACATTTTACTTGTTGTTTTTTTGTGGTGGTAATTCTAACCATACCTACATCATGCAAACTTGATAAAACATATTTTGGGGTGTTTAATTTAGCTGGTGCAAGATGCCCTAGCTTACTCAACATTTTTCAGAATAATTGGGTAATGAATAATTTCAGTCCGTTCTTGTCCTGAATACGTTACACCAAAAAGGTATATATTAAACATGTTAGAGCAGAAGTAAATGAGCACTAACAGGTGGTTTAATGAAAGCCTGATAGGGCAAAATACGGGTTTTTTTTTTCCAAATCAACGAAGTCTGACAGCATTGGCAGCTTTCGTTTACTTTATGATCATCAATGGGACAGTAACTAAACTACGTTTGTTGGCTTACAATTATGGACTCTACACTTGCATACTTCACCATATGCCATCACAGAGGCACGTGTAATGTGTAATACATGTTTCGTGTCATCATATTATTTTATATGACATTACAAACAACGCATGTGTGTACTATAAACCCCTTCCATGTTGTTATTAATTTCAACGGGTCTTGATAATCGATGAATTAAGGATAACAAGAATACTAACGTGACAATAAGGATAAAACATTAACATACTGTATAAGACAGTTTTCCAAGAAATTATAGCTAATAAAAAACTGATGTTATTCCAGACGTCAGTGAATGGCATCGTCACGTACGTCATTCATTCACGATAATTATACACTTATCTGGATATTTTTACGAGACATTAACATGGCCAGAGGGCACTTTTCAAACAAAGAAAACTTTTTTTTTACTTAGCACAGGTATTAAGTTGTTATCAAGCGCCATGAAAAAAAAAATTCATGGCTATCAATAATTAATGGCACGTATGACCTTAAATACAAAGTGTTTTTTTTTTTTTGCCTTTAGGAACCGATGGGTATGAAACAAGCACTGGACGCCACGCATACATATTTAAAATTCACGTTATATAGCCATTAACCAAAAATGCCCTTGAAATGTCCATGTTATCTTGGCGTTAATTAGGCTTGGGCGAGTGCTTAAAAAAACTGAAGTCTCTCATTTATCTTAGATTTGTGATAATTTATTTCTTCTCAAGGCAACTATATATGATGTTCAAGTCGCGCTGCTGACGTTGGAGAAATCTTCTGAAAATGGGTACAGCCTAACTAACCATATGGAGTTTGTTTGCCGAATGTAGGGTGACATCTAAACATGATCACTATCTATACACAGGAATTTATGGCAAGAACATTAAATTGAGCATTTAATACATCTGGACATTTAATATATAAGCTAATATAATTATTTTCACAAATATGTATTATTACGTGAGATAAGGTGCTAACTAGCTTTAGGGGCCATTCATAAAGAACGTCCCCGAAATTCCTTCAAAAATTGACCCCCCTACTCCCTGTCCACATGTCTATTAGAGCCCAAAGCCCCTCCCCCTTATAAGACGTCCTTAAGATTTTTTGATAGGTAGGGTGTCTAGAAAATGTGTTGGAACATACAAAGGCCGATCCTATAAATTTCCAAGCACCCGCCTCGCTTTGCCAATTCCACGACCTACACATTTTTTAAAAACACATAACCAGACATTAAACACGTACAATGGTCCACATAAATCACTAATTTCTTTGAAAATAGATGTTTAGGTCAGTGTTTTTGCATAAAAGAGTTATGTTTAAATGCATGCTAAACGTTTAAAGAGCATTGGACACAACACGCAAACAACCACCTCCTTAAAAACAAAACATTTGCAATTACCTTTAAGTTGGAAAACGTTGGCACACAATCAAACTTTGAATGCATACTTTGCGCGATATTCCTAGCTAAAAAATTCCTGCACTTTTTACTCATTTCAGCTGGTTTTTGGATTAACAAAATGTACAAACGTCGAGATAGTGACAGCTACCACTTCACTACAACAGCTGAAAGCACATGCATCCTTTTGCAGGAAACCCGAGTTAATAATTCACGTGTAATAATAACACTCAAATTAGGCTCGGTGCAATATCCCAAATTAAAATCCACCGCGAGACGTCAATGCACTGGAGTACAATCTGGACGGCACAAATTAATTGAACTCATCAGTTAAAATTTCGCGCACCAAAGAACAAAATGTGAAGGTACGAACTTGAGGAAAACTGTCCACGAAACTTACAATGTTGCAGTCATTAAAAATACGAGCTCACAAAAAGTGAAAACCACGTCCGTCCGATAACACGGATGGTAGTTTGTCAACACTCCAACGTCTTATCGCGCCACATGGACTATATTTTCAAATAGGTCTAAGGTAAATCCCAAAACGCCAGTTTAAAAACAGTTAACACGTGTTACCTATATACGATGCGACGTAAAACGACGAAAATACACGCAGAAAAACCGTGCACATTTTGTCACAATTTCCTTAAAAAATGTCAAGGCTCCACGCATACGATCAACAGGAACCAGAATGTTGTTGCGAATCCAGTCAAGACTCGTTCAGTGTGTACGAATGAATTTTCTTTTTTTTTTAGGAAGTCCGACTATATTTTTTTTTTTTAATTTAATAGCATTATTCCACGCCTCCAAAAACAGCTTCTGACTTAGTGGGCTAGTTCCAAGTGCAAGGTCAACAGGTGCCAACAATTTAAATACAATTCCTCGAGATGCAACAAGCGTATAGTGGTTGCCCTGTCCTAGATTTCCACAAAAAATTAACCCAATTTTTTTTTAATGTAAGATGGTCCACTTAAATGGAGTATGAACAGGGGTGAAAAAAACCTGGTTTCCTCTATTTCGAATTTGGTCAACTTGTTACTGAATCTGGACGTTATCTAATGTTCTATACCGCAATTGACACATGTCTGGTATCCAGGTATCATAAAATAAGTGATTGGAGAATGTGATTAAAAGACAAATAACAATGACCTCATGGCATCGTCAAATTCCATACCCTACAAATCACTTGTCACTAATGAAAGCACTCTTAAGAAGTTAAGGGCACAATAAAAACATAACAAGATCAGTTGCTTGCAGTACAGTATATTGGCAGTAAACAGTGTCTGACACTGACAACACAACACAACACAATACAATACAACCTGCTCGGCTGCTTGAAAACGTCAACACTGGTACATAGTATCATTATATTCTAGGTTAATAGCACCTAGTAATTTAGAATGCATGACAAACTCGTGAATAGGTAATATGTGAAATACAAAGATTCTTTGACCACAACGAGAAGGTTTGTCTGGAAAATTTTAAACTTTGAAAGGTTCAGAGTTGGGTGAACTCTCCTTACATAAGTATAAAAATGGCATTCAAAAGCACTGGTTCATTGTATGAAAAACCTCGAAAAACAGTCTAAGAATTGAAATGATTTCTGAAAAACTTCCAAGTCTGAAAAGATGATATTCAAGACCTTTTAAAGAAATTCAATCAATGTATTTACCTTGAAAGTCATAGGTCGAAACCCAGGTGTTGAATGTATAACTAATAACCAGTATGCAATTTTATATTTGAAATTAATTGGCAGTAATTATGCTATTACCGAATAACTCATGAAATCCCTGTGGCACATTTCTCTCGTGTGATTAAAAATAAACAGAATAAACCTACATATCTAGGTTAGACAATATCTGTTCCATGAATTCCTTTCCAGTATTTACAAATATAAAGCGAAGTATAAAAAATGGAGGTATTTTTAATTTGTTATCAGAAATTACCAGGAAAGTATAAGAGAACCAGGATTTCCAGAGGTGCAGGAAAGTAAATAAGAATAGGCCAATAGAAGGAAGATATAAACCACTACAATAATCTTTTCAGGATAAAATCGATAATTCAAGGCGAATAAGGTTTTCAAAATTGAAATAAGTAAAACCCATCTGAAAAAATAGTAGACTTAAGACCCATTCGACTTTAAGACCCGTTTTTTTTTTATCCACTCAATGTCTATAGAAAATAATAAAAATGTTGAATATGTATCTACACGACATGAGAATAGATAATAAATAATATAAAGTAAACAGTAAGAATACTCGGATGTAAGATTATATATGAGCATATTTAATGGATACAAATGTTTGTATAACGATTTAATGAATATATTTGAACCGAGTCTTAGTTTATCTTCAGTGGGCAATTCTGAAATTTCTGATATGATCATTGATCAAATAACAAGCAGTATATTTACAGCCGATGATGTTGTGAAGTATATAATTTATTTAGAAATTATGCAATATTTAGCAGTATTATACGTGCTTTTAAAGTATCCCGGTTTCTGTAAAATGTGATTTCGGATAAAGCGGACAGGATTTTGCAGACGTTATTTTTGGTTGGTCCCTTTTGTCAATGTTCTTATTATAGAAACCAGCATTTCATATTAAACAAGTTATTTTAAGTTGTTTACGTTACGAGGAAGACTATTGAATTTACATGGATCATAGTGAAATATTGTGAAACTAATATACGTTCTTGGCTGATTAAAAACAGTGAATTGCACAATTTTAACAATGGCTTTTGCGCAAATCTAGGTCCGCTTCTTAAAGTTGCAACGGTTGGTGACTCTGCTTGTGAAATTAAGTCACGACGTTTACAATTTATGTATGTGCAAACGTAGTTGATATACAGTTTACAAGTAATATCACAATATGGTATAGGGAACAGTTCCAAATGGATGTTTGAAGAAAGAATTTAGTACCGGATTTTCGGTTTAAAAAGCCCTCATGTTTTACGAAAATCCTATACTATCCATAGAACATCTATGCTGAAACATAAAGTTTATTCCTTTGCTACATTACTTAATCTTTTCATCAAAGTTGCAGAGGAACTGACAAGTTGCTTTTATAGAGAGGAAGTGACTCGATGGGTTCATATTAAATTCACGAAATGAATAAATAAATGGATGTTCAAATCGACAAAATTTAAGAAAATATCTTATTCCTTTTCTTGTTTTATTTATTAGATATATGCGCCGAATATGGGTTTTTTTCTGGGGGGGGGGGAATAAAGGGGGGCAAATCCAAGACAGAGTTGCTTGTTATTTAAGCAAAAACAAATTCAAGTGTACATTTCGGTTTATTTGTATATTCATTTTTGGAAGCGTATATCAGGCTGCAAGAAATTGGCATATATCTTCCATTATGAGTTGCAATGTAGCTCAACTTAAATGCAACTTACATGTAGAATGTATATAGTACAGTGTTTTTCAATGTTTCAACTCATGGCACAAAAAACTAGACCTACAATTGTCCCGGCACACCGGTTGAAAAATTTAATGAAATATACAAAATCAAATTAATGTAAAAAATGACAATTTCATAGTCAACATGAAGGAACCAAACTAATAGCATAACCAAATCCAACTCCAGTAATATCAAGTATACATTTTTGTTGCTTTAGAAAATAATATTGTGCAAATGTTGTGTAAATCAGAAACTAAGGAAATTCTGGGAGAAGTTTCATGAAATATAGAATGAAATTACTGAGAAAAAAATGGCAGCATCTGTTTGAATAGAACAGATTTTCTCAGTTCAAAATTAGATAATGAACTAGGGTTGTATATTTATTAATGCTATCTTTCGGTTCTGCATTATTAGTACATTTTACAAGGAAATTTTTTTTGTCGTAAAACGTTTTTTTTTTAAATTTCTCAATTCATTAATATTTTGTTTTTTACTGTCATTTCTCAACCCTGCCAAAAATGCTAGTCATTCGATATTATTACATTACCTTGCATGTGGTATTCGCAAGTTGATCTGGCCTCGTTATGATGAACGAACATCTCCAATTTCTTTTAAATATTCTATTTGTATACACTGGGACATTTTGTTTTTGCGGTGTAGAGATTTTAAACATGGTTGGTAAACTGGCCTTTAGTCTTATTTTACAGCTTACTAACCACTTCTAGTTACGTAAACATGCGTCTCTTTCTCCAACTGTTGAACCAACTTCAACCAAGGTTGAATTAAAAAAACTAACTAAACTTTAATACCCAAACGTAAATATTCTCTTTGGAGCCATAATCTAAACAAAGTGCGTGTAATTACATGGCACAAACACCGTATGCAATTGAAAGACTTATCGCTGTGAATGGTACAGGGTGCGTCCGAAGTCACCGTTAGATTATTTTTAAATTTATAAGGGAAACGCGATTTCCGTAATTCGTAAAATTAAGCGTTTTACTACAATTAGCACAACAAAAAATTACATCTAAGAAATCATTTTACCATGTGAAGTTTCTTGCATTCAGAAACGTTGCGTGTCAAATCCAATTTTTTTAGACTACTAAAATATTAACTTGTGTGTCGACGAGGTCATTTTTTGTTTTGCTTTTTCATAATTTTGACATTGGAATTCATTTGGAAGTCATTTTCAATGAGGGGAAAAAATGACCTAGGTCCGTATTCTTAAAGAATTTGCCGACTAATATCCTCGATGAATATAATTCAAAGTCACGTTTTATATTATTATACCGTTGTTTTTTATTTATATATTAACGTTACAAAGCGAATAATCATGTTTATGGAATCAGTCACGTAATGGATTTCATCCTAAATGAAAACCGATTTAAATAAATTGTATCAAATTCCGTTTTCAGTTACTGTAGGATGAAATCCATTCCTTGACTATACAGCTTTCCAAGGTCTGGGTTATATAAGCCATTTTTAAGAAAAATGGTTGGTTTTTTTAGAACTGATGCTTATTAGAAGTGTTCAGCAAATACCTGCATTTTTGTGTCAGATATTTTCGTGCATAAACAACACAGAAGCGTACATCACCTTTATGCAAATATTATTCAGACAGTTATGAAACAATCCATGGTTGTCAAACCTCGGTCTAATCCCGGTAAGGGCTGTGTCTTGCCAGGTTAATTACAAAAATACTAATAATATCTCTGATTCATTTAAAAATAGTTATCGTAAAAGTGCGCAAGCTATCTCATTCAAATCCATCAAATGTATGTAAATTCTATTATTACCGCATTTTGTAGTAATACTAGGAACAACACGATCGATATGTTGTTGTATTTAACAGTCAACATGCTACCCTCTCAGTGTAATCAATACATTCTGGAAGAAATTATGACGTAATATCAATGGCATCCTCTACTAAATTAAGCCTACTCAAATTCTACAGCGCACTATAGGTCAAGTGTGTTTTGCCCATTGTCCATCACAACGAAAAAATAGTCCTTCCACATTGTACCCTGGTCGTGACAGCTGAAATTGCACATTAAATGGATACAGGATTAGCCAGAACATTTTTAATCTATATGTATTCTGCCCATATTGCAAAAACAAGTCATGAAGTGGAGCTTAGAAACCGGAAGTTGGCTGTTGGGTGCACGCATGAGCAAGTTGTTTCACCGCCATCATCTGCACCCATTAATCGGAGTGGTCACACGTTGTGGCTTTTAAGCTTCGGCTGTTTAGCCACTCTGTGCACATCTAATACTCGGATGGTGCTGGAGTAACCAAGATTTTGTTGACCCTTCTAAATGGGTCAACAACTAGCGAGGGTCAACGCGAGTGGGCAGATGGGCCAAGGATAAGTTCACGTCGTTGTAATGTAGTACTCCAGTCTCGACGTAATTTACTTTTTGAACTGTCCTCATTTTTTTTTTTTTTCTTGGCAATATGCTTTTTTTTTAAATAAAAACAAGGAGTGCGATGGCCTACAGCATATAAACCTGCGTGCTCCCGGAACTGCCATTAACGCGACCGCCTGTCTGTTACAAGGACACGCCAGACTCCATCTCAATGCCAATATTTACATTAATTATGTTTCCGGTCGTACACCATAACGCGTTGTCACTGTTACAAAAACAGCAGGTAGACGAACGAAATTGAAAACAAGCTCTTGCACAACAGATCTGGGGTCGCAAAACCTGGCAAATTGACCCTTCTGTCTTCACGTACTCGTGATTCAAGATGGCGGCGAGATGAGATCCTGGAAACGAATGAGGATTTGGAAGAAAACTTGAAAGAAGAAAAATGTTCCTCATTATCATCCTACAACTAGTTTCACAATCAATTCCATAGAAATGTTTGTGAAAAATAATGATACCTCATTTACCTGCAATAATCAAATAGAAACAATTTATAACATAAAAGAGTTGGCTGCGTCAGCGACACGGCGGTTCATATAAGCCGTTATACCGCCGCGTAAGCCGTCAGCCCTTGGGGTTGCCCCCAAGGGCAATGTAACCCAAAATGTACCCCCTAACATATAATTACGTCAACTTTTTGTTTGGATGTCAACCCTCAAATTATCTGCACAAACATAACAAAGGCTAGTTCTTATAGTGCAATTAACACAAAGGTGTCTTTGATAAAATAAAAGAAAAAGAAACTTACAACATCAGGACAAACCACAAAAAAGCATAAGTATCATATTTGGGAGTATCAGGTTCATGCGAATAGAGCGCGGCCATATTGGAAAGGCCATGCTAAAGGCCAATACACCACCAGGATCTGCTAAGTGAAGTGGAATTAATGTTAATTGTTTCAAAAGAAAGTGCAAGGCAAAGCCAAAAAAGTTGTCAACCTTGAATAGACATGGGTCACATTAATTTACTTCCTTAAATTAAATAATAAAGTGGTTTAAAATGTCATACAGTGAATAAAAAAAAGTCCCTGAATTGGAATCATTCTGTCCTAAATAATTGCAACGACAAATTAATCCACAAGTTATAATTTAATTTGGCTATTTGAAAAGTCTGAGAAAGCTCTGACCCACTTAAACGGAATTAATTTTATCGAAAACACAGCAATTTCATCTGGGCCTGTAGCAAACTATATACGTTCCATGAATAACAAAAGCACGGTAAAAGTTTTCGCTATAATCTTGACTAAATATTTGTCTTGCCCTATGGCCATCACAATGTTATCGACATTCGATGCAGTAGGTCTTTGAGTTTAAAACAAACGTTATATATGCTATAATTGCAATACAACAGACACGAGAGCCTTAACAGCAAATGCACCATCAATTGTTTCTTATAACGCTGGTTAACAAGTTCGCTTGACAATCAACCATTATCAGAGGAAAAACAAGTCTAGTGATCCAACATCAAATATTATTCCTCAATCGAATGCAATTGTTCAGGTGCTATTTTAAACAAGAAGACCACCTGAGGATAGCGAAATGGGTTTCACTCCATAATTATAACAACTGTTCAACTACGAGGTTTTAATAGAAAACAACAAGAATAACAATGGTTTCATCAACGGCAAAACAAGTGGAAAGCAAATATGTCGTGCCAACATTCGGAAAACTTGGCACGCCATATTGACTCAGCACTCGATGTTCAAGGAATACAGAAATAATAACAGATCATGGTAGGTTAAAATTGAAGCGGATCTACTAATAGAAATTCAGAAAATGTGGGTTAAAATGTTAGATGGTTCCGCTTTAATCTGTTCCACCTAGGAGAATATTGGAAAATTCGTAAATATAAGAAGAATGATGCATTCAAGCATTGATGCAACTTTGAAAAAGCCACAGCACACACATTTATTTTCCCCTATCGAATTAAATTCAATTTGTTAAAAAGCTTGAAAATGCAATTGATGCAGTGGAAAGAAATTCAATTTGCAGATACTTGAATGGTATCTATAGTTTGCGGTTTTAAATTTAATCATCGCACGTTTAAATGTTTATGTCTCTTTTAAGGTTAACCTATTAAAATCGAATACTGCACGCGTGAGGCTAGTGTATGAACAAAAAATCGGCGCCATTGGATGTGTTTTTCGTTATTTCCGCAAATAAATAAAAGAATTGTCTAGAAGTATTTTTTAACCGACAATATACATACTGCATATGTTCCGTCATATGGTATCCATACATGCAGCAGAAATTGGAGGAATGTCGAAAATATTTGTAGAAATATTTTTTTATAAAAATTTGTACAAAAGAATCTCTATACGACTTTATTCATAACCTGAAAAGAGCTGAAAAATTGTGGAAAAGCACTGTTTTCTCATAAAATGTCTCCACAGATTTTATAACTTTCTGGTATAACATCTTGGAAGACATTTCATGAGAAAAACGGTGACATTTGTTTCAATAAAACAGTGCTTTTCCACAATTTGTGTACGGTGAAAATTTCAATTTTTATTACACAAAAGTGGATTAGTTCTATAAAATTTCTTGCAAAATATCATCAATTTGTAAATAAAAAAAAAAAAAAAAAAAAAAAATTAAAAACCGAGGTTTTATAAGAATTCTAATATTTTTTAACCGTTGTGCCGCGACAATTTATAACTGTGTTTAGCTAAAAACAGTGGATTAGATCGATGCCAAATACGTTATAAAACAGCATTAAAATTGAGATTATGATATGAGTTGCATATAACAGATCCTTTCATTTGTTCAAATCAGTTTCCTTTGCGGACATCCTATTTCGATAAATTTTCAAACAAGATATGAAAAAGATATTGGAAAATTCAATGATGAAAACGGAGTTGGGGGTGAAAGAAATAATAACCACGTGAATTTACTTTCCATCACGAGCTTCAATATCTCTTTAGACACATATATACCAAACAATGTCTCCTTTGAAGAAAAAAAAAAAAAAAAAGTTCAGACTTATTGGTTTCGGTATATGGCAACCATGAATGAAACAGGTTGCCATTTCATTTGCCAAGTGTAAATAAAATAGGTATTTTTTTTCTCTCTCCCTTAACTCTAACCCCATTGAACTAAGCTGTAATTCCTGATAGCCTGCTGTGATATGAAGGAATTCAATCCTGTTGAAAAACAAGGACATCAATCCTCGGTGGTGTAAGGCCTATTGATAAGACGAGAGGGATTTTCATCGCAGCCATTGGGATTTTGGTTTAAGACCAAAAGATACTGCTTTATAGCCTTGGCAACCGTGCAATGAAGTTGCAACGTAGTCTATAGAATACAGAGAACTGGAGCAGCAGGCATGTCCTGGCTATTATTAAGGAAATATTTTTTACAAATTACAGGGTGCCCAAAATCGATTTCTTTAATGTGTTGCTGTTCCCATTAATAACGCACGTTTGAATAATTTAATCTTTTAAATTGGAAGGTAGTTAAGGCATGCAAGTCTCAGCCTGTCAAGCTAAGAATCCGTTGTTAAGATATTAAATGAGGTGTAAATATGAGTTGACAGAGAATCCCATGTACTCCAATAAGTACAGGAGGAGTAGTTCAACAAGTGCTATTCAGAAAGTATACCAAAATTTACCTCGCCTAACGAATCAGTTATCATTAGCTTAAAAAATATCACAATTTCAGAAATACATTCTAAGCATCACCACTGGATTCAAAATTATTTAAGTACAATTAATAGGTGAGCCTGACTTTTGAAGAGCTCTGTACGTTCGTGTTGATTTTGTAAACTCAGCCATTTCTTGCGGGAGATTTTGATACAGATATTACGTAAGATTGATCCACAAAATTATCACTGCCACGATGCATATATATAGCCTTGTTTTCCTTTCATGCAATAAATATTTCATCGACGCTTAATTAGTAAGCCAGGAGTAACTGTAACCCTATACAATTAAGACAGCAGGAATCCGCATTTCTTCACAGAGTTAATCCATCATCATTTAGGAAAGAGTAATTAATGTTGCAGGTTTTCTGGGCAGCAATCCGTGCAACTAAAGCACAAATAATTTGGCCGTAAACCTGGAAGCAGCAGTTATGACTATGGACTTGTATAGAAATGGTAGAGCAATTGCTTTAACGTGGTTCCAACGTTAACGAAATAACAATGATAATCGCATTGCAAAGGGCTGCGAAATATGTTCCCAAGTGAGAAAACAAGGCGATAGCGCATTTCAATCCTTTTCAGCTAACAGCACATTAAACACGGTCTACAATTTTAGTTTCACGCCTGTTGAATAACACTGGAGTGCACGTGCTTTAAATTTAATTTATAAATCAACATGTGTATATATATACCAAGGGAGTCAAGTGACAAAACTGAGTTCAGCATAGCACAACTTTATTCCAATGCTTCATAAAAAAATTTCGGTATATGGAATTTCGTTCTGTATTTTATGAAATACGGAACCAAATTCCTGATTAAAAAAATGAAATTGCTAACCTGAAGGTGTAAGCCAAGCCCATTCCAACGACATAAAGGAGACATTGTCATTGTTTGATGAAAAAGTCATGAAATTTTTGAAGAAATTTGATGAAATACAAGATCAAATTTTTGTAAAAATGGCATTGACAAGAAGGATTGACCAATTTGATATAGCATAACCCAAAATCATCCCAACGAAATAAATGGGAATTTTTCATTGCATTATAAAATCGGTCATCTAAACTCGAGTGTAAAAGTTTTAAATAAGCAAAAATGCAGCTCTTAAAATGGTTTTGTTACCATATATTATGAAATTTCATTCAAAACTGTATGAAGTACATTGTAAATAAATCACGTGACAGAAGAAAAAAAAGAACAAAAATCGTAATCAAATTGGGCTGGGAATTTAAGCTTTAATCTTATAAATGAAACTGTAAGTCTTGCTAGACAATATATTATCTGTTCAATCTTTATTCAAATTTACCCCCAAAAGCGGTTGCTAAGACGCCTGTAAAGAATCGATAAAATCTCGTAGATTAGATTTGCTAAAGTGAAGCTCAGGTGGAAAGGTTTTCCTTTTTGCAACATTCAAGGATTAAACCAGGTGATACTGGTGCAGTCCTTAATTGTGTTGTTTGACAAAAACATGTTTTTTACAACGAAATATTTTGCGTGGTCTGCATGTATGAGAGTGAACAAGCAACCCGGATATAGGTCTCGTCTTCATTACTCTACGCATGAAAGCTACTGCTAATAGTCTTTGCGTGCAAGAAAAGTTCACAGAAATTAGCCTGGCATTTTTAACAGGTGGACCAATTTAAACAGATATTTCATTATCTCTGTTTAGTGCACCGCGTATTTGGAACATGATATATACTGCATAAATTTCAAATCCAATAAGACTGAATGATTTTTAAAGCTAAAATTTCGTCAACATTAACTTAGTTTAAATGTGTTTATTAAAAGTGCTGGGTGCATTAAAACATGTCTTTGATGCACATTGTGTGGGAAAAAAGGTAAACGTTCATTTTCTTACAATTGTTCCAAGAGTTTTAAATAAATATATTTTTTGATAAATGAAAAAAGTATTCTTCGAACATTCTACTGCAACCGCAACGACCTCTAAAGACTCAGACTTATCAGTGTGTTGAATTCATGATTACATTTTTTTACAGCTAGCTACTCTTATATTAATTCTATATGATTTCACCAAAACGAAAAAGGATAAAAATGTATTTGTTCGGATAGATGAGCAAACCCAAAGATGCATTTTACGATTGTAAATCACCCAATATCCACGATACAAATATCGCGATTTATTATTTTCGATAGTACATTTTAGAATTTATGAGCTTGTTTGCCACGTTTAGATAGTTTTTTTTTTTTTTTCTTTTTTTTTTTTTTTTTGCGAAAATAGCTGAAATTATAAAACCAGAAAAGCTACAAGAAATATCTGAAATGTTACTTGCAATTAAGTGAATATTTTAAGAAGCATAACAAACTATCAAGTACACCATTAGACATCCTCGCATTACTTAAGAAAATCCTAACTCTTTAAATATAAAATTACCAAAAAAAAGAGCATCTTTTAATAAACAATGCATCTATATTTTGCCTCTCAGGCATCCCTATGCCCACTAAATCCATTTATATACGTGCCAAAAATGCATTCTTCCCTAATAAAAAACAATGAGTTATAGACGCTCATGGTGTCAAGGAAATGCATACATTTTCACTTAATAAGACAACCCCTTAGCAGCGGTTTCTTTTCATATAGTTTTTTGTCGTCATAAATAAGCTTCATTTGCTACGTTTTTTTAATATTTATTTTTGTAAAATGCTGCTTTTCCCTTTTAGGCAGATCACAAGAATACTGCATGTTTATAATACAGTAAAACCCCAAACAAATTACTTTAAACCATAAAGCACAATTGGATTAAGCAAACTAGATTTAGTTATCTATTTTCGGCATTCTCTAATAATCTCTGGGGAAAAAATGAGTATAAACTATATCAAGCCTTCACAGGCCATTTGTGCATAATTACACAATTGCAAGTAGCACAAATTCTGGCATTGACGTGACGTCACTAAGATGGCGTCTAGAAGAAACAATTCTGGAAACGCCTTTATCCGTGCTATAACTCACCTCATTGCCTACTTTTAACGCTAAAACACGTCATTACTTCAGAAAGTTTGTTTATAATAAAAACTACCGCTTTTTTGTTTATTGTAATTGTTGATCAGCCATCAATACAATGCACTCAACATGTATGAAATAGGGGAAAAAAGCCTGAAAATGACCATGACATATAGGAAGTTAGCAATTGTAATAGAATTTCTTGTTGAAATTAAGTGGAGAGTACTTTTTTGTAAAATGAAAAACGTGTTATTAAAAAGATGCCGCTTCTATATGCATACCTCGAACAATGTTAAAAAAATGCTGTTTATTATATTGGAGATCTATATTGAGTATCGCACAATAGAGACATTCGTATATCAGAATAGCATGAAAGCTCTAAAAACATTTTTTTGTAATCATATCACTGAATAGCATTTGCAAAATCAATTTCATGTGCTCCCTGTTGTAGAGACTAGTAGTTAAGTCTACGATTTATACATTAAATCAATAACAAACAACAGGATCACAAGTCCTTTGAAACAGTCTCAAGTATTTGACATGCAATGTTTAGAGGATCATTACGAATACAACTTATTCAAATACTGCGGGGCTTGTAGTCCAAAGCAAACAATGTGTCCTTCAGATTTCCTCCATTTCCCAATTTAAAAAAAAAAAAAAAAATTCAATGCTTTTTCCTCGTGATGATGGCATTCGAAGTATTGCAAAGTAAAATACTAGGAAAATTGTTGCAATTTTCCAAACATACAAAGCTTTTAATAAATAAATAAAATGCCGGAAGCACGTGAATAAATCAGCTAAATGTAACATGCATGGCTAAGTTTAGTTATAGTGAAATGCTTTATTTATTATTATTCATAAATTTTCAGACAAAAATGTGTCTAGCAAATAACATTTTCTGACCAAACAAACCAGGAAATTAGGAATGCGTTCACTTTTTGCAAGTTAACAAACAACGACGGCATTTACTTGAATAATATAAGTTTTATACTTGTACATCTTTGACCTACTCATCTATATAGCGCTTAGTGGCCAATTCAGTTTTTCAAACGTACAAAATTCCCCTTATTTATGTTTTAAGTCATGTTTCATGAAACATGAGATGTGTTTTCCCAATACTTTCTTTTTCAGGTACTAAAAAAACCACATATTGCTTCTGAATTGCTGCTTGACTCCCAATTCCCCTCATTTAATAAAGCATTTGGTGCATCAATATAACAATAAAGACGTGAAGTTGCATCTAGCTCCTGGCAATTAAGTGCACACCTTTAATAACAAATAACGATAGTGATATTTGCAAACACTTTCGTGCTCCCGTTTATCAACATTAAACTAAGGTTTGTCACTTTACCAACCTTTCAACCTACCATGTTTTCAAATAAAAAAAACTTTAACAAATATTAAACACGGGATGTCCGGACATCATATTTCACTATACTCCTTCACTGTTCCTGGTCTGACAATGTGACATTCTTAATGAATGGACTTAGTTAATTTAAGTGCAAATAACATATTATGTCAGACATTCTCAGGAAGAAAATATCGAGGTAAAACTTGCCACTTGTATAATGCTTGGAATTTTAGTTGAAGTCTACCTCCATCGCCCACAAAATACAGACAGAGTTAACCATTCATACATTTCATATGCAAGATAATAAAACAGCGTGTAACGCAGGTAATTTGAGAGGCGTTTTCAGATGGGTTGCAAAAACCTAATGTGTGTATGTACTATTAAAATATCAACAGGTGTCAATACCTCGCAGTGGCAAACGCAAACAATCGTCTGCCACCAAGCCCGGGAAAGTGCGTTCACCTTCGCCGACTCTGTAGCGAGTTGGTACGGCAAGCCCGAGGTTTGAACACCGTCGATTCCTGCAACTTAAGCGAAGCAAAAGGCTCGATTTTAGCGGGCATCGGTT
Organism: Julus scanicus; assembly: GCA_034698625.1. Lineage (NCBI taxonomy): Eukaryota > Metazoa > Arthropoda > Diplopoda > Julida > Julidae > Julus > Julus scanicus. The sequence goes on along the minus strand of JAQGBW010000004.1, from coordinate 126,361 downwards.
AACACGATACCGTTTTAGGTCTAGCCTGGATACCACAATCACATTTTACAAGTTATTATGCTTTTAATAGATCGAAACTCACTTTTTAAAAAGCCAGGGTAAAAGCGTATAGAAGATTACGGGGTTTCGATAGGGCCAAAGCGGCGAGGTCATAACGCGCTACTAAACAAGTTATTACTTACCAAATGTTTAATCTCTTTGTTGGTCGATATCCTCCTGTGGAATGATTTGGCCGGCTCAGTTTCACCATCACTTTCGGACGAATCTTCCGTAGTTAAATCCATACTACTTCTCGCAGCCACATTCTCCACTCGTCCACCCGACGCCATTTTCTGTTGACTTTCCCAGTTTGCCACCCTTGCCGCTATGACTGCTCGGCACGCTATCTGCTGCTCCCGCGTATATTCAAGCAATAGCAAACAACGAGATAGGAAAAATATAGGTACAGTTGAACCCCGATTATCCGTCCCTAAAGTCTAAATGGCATATAATTAACTATGGCTGGATGTATCATGAAAGAACAGTAAGTAGAGGACCTTAAGTTTTAGAAGATAATATAATTTTGTAAACGCATCAATGATTCTTTTAATATTCATTTAATTTGACCAGAAAAAAAAACATTAATTTATAATAACTTGCCCATAATAACTTCTATTATTATTACTTGTATATATAAATACAAAAAAAAAAAAAAAATGTGGTAATATATGAGAACCCACGATATATATAATTATCCGAGTGTATGTATTATCAGAGCAAAACAAAATATGCTCGCATATTTTTTTTTTAATCGAAACTGTTAAAAAGGACATTAAAAACGACTTTTTTTTTTATAAAACTTGAACATGTTTTCAAAATTGTATTAGTTAATTTAAATGTATTTATTAATCTTTTAATAAACATATCATATTTTCCACACAAAAAGCATAAGTGTATATTTTTCCTTGTTTGTTCGTAACAATAAATTATTTTAATAAATCTTTCAAATTTTCGTTATAATCGGTAAGTGAAAAATTCAGATTTACTAGAATTTAAAATCGTGACTACAATGTGAAAAATGGATTAAAAACTTGACAACAGTGCTGTAATATTTGGAAAACTATATGTACAATGTATTTCTTATCAAAAACAAAGCTGATTTAATTTTTTTTTTTTTTTTTGTAGAAAAATAGACAATTTAGGCAATCTTTACATTTGCTAATGATAATGATTGGATAGTTGATTTTACATGAAAAACATCGTAAAGCAATGCATTTTATTACTTAACTCAGGCAATTAACACCAAGTATATTTGTGTATTAGTTTTTTTTTAAAAATAGAAAACAAAAACAAAAAAAATTATAAATGTACAACATAACTAAAACTGCATCGAAAATTAATAAAAAAAAATTATGTAACTTATCCAGAACTTATGATAAGTCAATTAGTTTTTCCTCCAATTGAGCTAATGAAAACCTGGATGAAAATACATATAAAGCTTCTGTTCTGCTCACCTGCAACAGATTGCTAAAGATCTCCATTTTTCTTTGGATTACGGCATGCGACGTTTTCGCTTTATAATTTTATTGAAATCCAAACTGCGGGGAATAATGGTGCCATTGAATATCCAATGAACAGTGACATTGTCTTCAAATTCCGAATTTACAAGAAGCTGTTATAATGAGAGAGAAAAGCAAGTGTTAAAATGCCATGGTTTAAAAACAGCGACATTATTAAAAAGAAGTTTGCAATGTAATTTACCTTTGGTGTAACTAAAAAGTACTGTGAATGGCTTTCGTTGCATAATGTATGTGTCATTAACTGCAAAACCCTCTGTTCGTTTACAGAGTCCATGCCCTAAAATTTAAGTAAACGTTAAATATCAACCAGGTTATCGATTTAATCAAGCTAAAAAGCTTGAAGCATTTGAAATCTAAAAATTCATCAAAAGTGATTTGTCAAAATTTGCATTTGAGATATTTTACGTACTGAGCTAAAAATCTTCAAAAGCATCGATTTACCTGATTAATTTCATCTACGCAACAAAATGGCAATTTAATGAACTCTTGAAGCGCCAACAAATACAGGATTGTTGCCACACTCCTTTCACCTCCGCTTTGATAGGTTGAAGTCAATTCACGTAATGGATCCACAGATCGGAATTTCACTTTTATGCAAATCCCATACTTCTTGTAATCTTTCTGGAAATATAATTTCTAAAATCAGTTTCACAATTATGGAATACAGAAGTAATTAAAAAACAAATTAAAAATGAGGCATTATCCGCTAATTATTTTCGAGATTTCTGAAAATATGTAATCTTACCTCATCGGCCCCTTTCTTTAAAGCCACTTCTCCCACACAGTCTAAGCTTTTGAAATAGCGTCCAAACCTGTGATTAACTTGTTTGATTAAATCATTCAAAGGCTTCAGCCAACGTTCTTCGATGCCTTTCATATCCTGCTGATAACTTAGCAGCTCCAGTTCCTTCTTCTCCATTTCTATAGTCAGTGCCTGCATCGTGCGCTTCCAACATGAATAAGTTTGCTCGACCTATTACCCAAAAATAATTTCAACTTAAAATAGCGTCTGTATGAAAATGTTTACAAAAAAAAAAAAAAAAAAAAAACCGATTTGCTTACGGTTTCATCGCAATCATGTAAGCAATCAACCTTCACTCTGTGCTGATGGACTTCATCTTCAAGTTCTTCCAATGTATCAGGAAGTAAGCTAAATGACTATAATTTTTGAGCAAAATTAGTTTAGCATAATGAAGAGGACACCTCTTGGCATGCTATTATATGCATGTAACGAAGAACTATTTAAGAAAAATACAAACTTCTTGAACCGATTCAGGTAATGCTGGGCTAGTGAATCCAGTTTCTTTTTGTGCTTTAACTAATAATGACCTTGCATTATTCTGAAGTCTATTCATTTCCTGTATCAACACTGTAACTTCTTTCTAGACAATGTTAAAAAATGTCGGTGTACTCAACAAATCTTATCAAAGAACGAAATCATTGAAACAGGCGAGAAAAAGTCGCACATACTTCCAAAGCGGTAAGGTTTGAACTAGCTTCCCGGTATATTTTCTCCGCATTTCGTTTTTCCAGCACCAGCAGTTTCTGACGGAAGCCAGTTTTCACTTGATAAGTGCAAAGTTCGAAACTTTCCTGCGAAAAACATGTAAAATGAACAAAATTTGCACCTTGCAAACACTTACAGGACCTTGCACATAGTTTGGTACATGTCTTTTAAGTAAAAAAAATAGCCAAAGTACTAGAAATCTAAGTTAATAAGTGTACAACGATAACTTACTTTCAATATTTCAGTCTTTTCCACTAGTAATTTCTGCTTGGACTCCAATAGTTTTTGCATTGCAACTGTAGTAAGCTGCTTTTCTTTAATTAAATCAATTGTCTCATCTTTGTAGCTTCTTAAACTGAAAAGTACAAAATGAACGAGTTTTAATAATGCTATTTTACCTGCGATATTTTAACTAAATATTCCAATTACAAGAGCTGTATGTAAACTTATATCAGCTATTGCAGGATATTATGACCAATTATGATCAATTACCCTGCTGGATATTCAGCCTAAAATCAAAATTAGCAATTTTAATTTAGATAAATACAATATTACTTTGCTTTGTATTGATCTAGTGAGATCATCAATGCCTTCCGAGAATCTCTTTGTTTCGTTAATTCTTTCTATAAAATAGATATTAAATAATTTAAACCACAAAATAACATCAGAATCAAAGAAAAGATATTAAAATACTTTTTCCACATACCTTTTTATTTCTTAATTCCTCCATTTTTAAAGAGACGCTTCTTTCGTGTTGCTTCAGTTCATTCAATCTAGAATCGATTGCTTGAAGTTGGTTCTGGTAATTCTGCGTACAGTATCAACATTTACTTGTCAATTGTTTTTAAAAAATTACAGAACAATTGATAAAATGATAGTCGTAACAAAAGGCTACCTGAATGTTTTGGTTTACTTGTTGTAGTTTGACAATATCTAGATTAGCAGTTAAAATACGAGGAGGATTTATTTCGGAAGAGCGAGTAGATTTTGCGTGGTTACCATATCTTGAAACGGTACAAGAATACTGGAGAGAAAATATAATGTAATAATTTAATCAATGTTCCTAAAAAATAACATGGATCTTAATTATATATGTATTATTATACTATAATTTATTAAAATTGTATATGATCAATATCATACCTGATGGTTTGCAGTATAAAAAAAACTAAAAGGAGTTTCACTGAACACCCTTGCTACGTTCTGTTTGGTATAATCATTGCCAACTGGAATGTTATGTATGTGATACTGCAAGCAAAGATAGCTGAGAACTGCCTCTGGAGCATCAATAACCTCCCGCAAATACGTCTGAAATCCGAGAGTCCTAAAAGTTCAGATATTTAATTACTAATGACGAAGAATATTGCATTTTATAACTTTCCAAATAATTTATTGCTAAATAGAAAAAGTTAATAAACAGAAAATGTGCTACCTGATACGATCAAGAGGTGTACTTGGATTGAAATCCTTAGAAGATTTCTGAGGCGCCATAACTGCATTGACTTTTAATTTTTGCTGGTCACGCACGAGTGACATGAAAGTTTCAATATCGTCTGGATCTTCACAAACAAATGCAATTAGATCTCTAAAAGGAATTTGTCTTTCCACATATTTGGCCCATTTAGGATCCTTCACGTTGAGCTTTAAAAATGAAACGAGTAAAACCAACATCTTAACATTTTTAGTTATATATATATATATATATATATATATATATATATATATATGTTGCTAATTAGTTACAATTTAACTTACAACAAGCATTAATGGCTCGTGAACTTTTCTACGAAACTTGTCTCCGTTTTGTCTAAGCCACATTGTCGCATTATAAGTGTGAGGATGTCTCTGGCGGAGCATTGCTAATCTTTGTTGAGTCACATCATTCATTTTCTTTGATTCTGCCAAGGCATCTGACATAGATTGCAGGATTATCAGTTAATAAAATATTATATTAATACACTAAAATTGCAGCTGGATATGTTTTTATTCTAGAACTAAGTTTACCTTAAAAATACACTTTGAGAAATTAAATTTTAAACCGTGCAAACGTACAAAACGCAAATATCTAATTATGCAAATCTGATTGGTTCAAAAAGACAACAACAAATTTATATACTTGTATTCTTTGATATAATTTGACGTTAAATAATTCAACTACCTTCTAGGTCCCTTGTAACTCTTCGTTTTGCATCGTTTTCTGCTCCGACAGCAGCTTGACACTCATTTATTAAGCCAACTAATCTTGATAATTCCTTTGATACCGTCTCTATTTCAACCTAAATTAAAAACGTAAACAATCATGAGCTAGCTGAAAATAGTTTATTTACCAGCTAATATGTACAGATACTTACTGCAACATCTTCTTCGTTGCAGGTTAAATTCCTAAGATCCCTCTCCAAATTGTCAATTTTACTTTGAACTTTATTAATTCTGCATGAAAATATAATCAAAATGCAAAATTACACACTACATAAAATTGCTTTGCTACTATTGCTAGATAATTTACGGTAATTTGAAAACACCTTTCAATCCTTTGGTCTTCCATTTGTTTTTTAAGTTTGTATGCTGCAATGACATCTCCTATCTACCACACCAGCAAGAAAAACATTAAGAAATATTTCCCAATAAATCATATAGAATCGCCCAGTTCGACTTTACCATACTTTGTCATTTAAGTTATCTGCAGCTCTTGCTTGCTTATCCAGTTTTTGAAAACAATTTCTCACTTTGGTTACCTTTTAATCAAAGTTAAGACAAATGGATTTTAGAAGTTTCAAAAATTTCAATGTTGTAATTGTTCCTTTAAAAACAGAAGCATCAACTTACAACGCCTTTAATTTCAACATCAACTTTATCAACAGACTGTCCAGCCTCTACAGCCTTAACTTTGAGTGGGTATAAAGATGCTTTAAATTCCTTCAATTCGTTTTTCTTCTCACTGCATGTTTCCTTAGCTAAAGCATAATTCTGGCGAGCCAGTTCATATTCCTACGATACAATCACAATGAGAGGTATGTTCAAAGATATTCAAATTAATCTAAACAGTGGCAATGAAGTGATCGAGCCAGTTTAGAGATTTTATAAACTTACCACCCAAACAATCTTCTTTTCCAACATTGCTATCATATCCAAATGATTCTTTTTTTCAATGAAGATTTTCACATTTTCCTCCAGTCTATTTTTCTTTTGAATTTCTCTCTCATAATCATCTTTGACACGAGCATAATTTGTTTCCAAGTCTTTAAACATATCATGGTCTTTCATTAGCTTACAGTGATCCTCATACATTCCTTGGTTTCCTGCCTTTTGAGTTTAAGAAAATGAAATATACTGTAAAATGTATGGCCAATCCAATATTTAAAATTAATTAAAATACCTAAACCTACAGCTTTCTCGGTATTTTCTAATAAAAGTTCAGGTGTCAGTTTTACAAAATCTGCCACTCGGTCTTGCGGCAGAAACTGGCATAGGTTTTTCATCTGAATGTTTAATTTCTCCATAAGTGCATCAACCTATGTAACGGTAAATTATCTTGCAAGGCAGTTATATTTAATAAAAAAAAATAAACTAACAATTAAGATGTATTTACGGTTTTTTGAATTGTTGGGGCTCCATTCAATTCCCACGTGGTCTGGTTGGATTTTAAAATGTTTCTACGCACTATATAATTATCCCCATTTACATTACACCTAATAACAATTAACAAAAAATCACAATTGAACTTGAGTGTCGTTAATTAGCATAGAATTAAATTTGTTGAACTCACAGTTCAATCTCAATCATAGCTTCGTCACGACCATGCTTAATAAATCCACTATTAAAGTGAGCTCGTCCGAGCATTGTTGATTTTCCACCTAGTCCAAGACAAATAGCACACAGTATTGTTGATTTGCCTGTTCCATTCGGCCCGACAATTACATTCATACGTGGGCCTGGGAAATGTTCGAGTTCACTATAAGTCCTATAGGAAGAGAATTACATAAAACAAATCAACTTTATAATAGCTTTATTTTAACATTATTTCGCTATCACATCATGTGAAAGTTTCAGGTCAAAGGAAATTCATTTAACTTAATTATTAACAAATTAAGACAAAATCATCAATTTTTACGAGTCTTTTTATTGCAGAGTTTTTAGCAATTATTACAGCTGATGACAAAGGATTTTTTCACTTCACGAACAATGTACTGCATATTTTGCAATGCGAGAGAGCTTTGTTGGTCTACCAGATCGAGGCAAAGTTTCAATTTTTCCAGTCTCTTTATTTAATGACTGACTTAACTGTTGGTACTGGTTTATTCACTATTTTCGCAATTTCAGCAAATGTTTTTTCTTCATTTCTTAACTGTACTATCAATTTTCTTACTTCTTCACTGGTTTCTCTTCTTCATTTTATAACATTTTTGACATTTTAATGATGACAGCAGCTTTTTATTCTCTTCTGCTAATTAAATATTGTGATACCAGTATCAAATTTTATATGTAAATTGTAAATGCAACTTTATTTTTGAGGGATAAATGCACTTGGATGATGACTTTTGACTCATAAAAATTGATGAGTTTGTCTTAATTTATTAATAATTAAGTTAAATGAATTTCCTTTGACCTGAAACTTTTACATGATGTTAAGAACACTTCAATAAAGAAATGGTAAAAGAATTTTTAAGTTTCATAATGTAGTTTTTATTTTATAGCTATAGACATCTGAAAATATGGGTCGATGAAGACTTTTGGTGCTCACGTACATAGATTGGAAGAATTAAAAGACTGCAAACAATCTGAATAAGTTGTATTTCTTTAGATTAAAGGTTTATTTGTTGCTGAGAAATAGGTTACAACAATTTAAACCAAAACATAACTATATATACTGATTACTGATATGTCAATCCTGCACGGATAATATATTCCAATCCATGCAAGTCCTCGTTTGCAACTATACGAATTTGCCACCAAAAGTAATATACTTTAAAATTCAGTTAACTTTATTTCCACCTGATTGAACGAAGCGTGACCTATAATTTGCTTGCCCTGAATTCAGCATATACACGAATGGTTTCTAATAGTGCCCGGGTCACGTCGTGATCAGACATGATTGATCGAACGTCCATGTGACAAGCGAATGCACAAAGCATTATAATACTAAATAATACTCACATGAAGTTCTTTACGTAAATACGAACTATAGCTCCATCAACATAACCATTTTTCGTTTTAACAGCATCTGGCGTTGCCATTTTCATGAATGAACTATAAAAAAATGTTCACAACAAGTGTTCAAACAAGACATCGATGTTGAAACCCGCCAAATGTCCATGTGTTCGCTCCGACATAGCGTAAGCCGACAGCCGCCGTGAAATGACATTTTTTATGGACTGCCCTATTCCAATTCGTCTGCTATTTAACTGTTCTTCACGATTTTGACAGCTGTAACAAATTCTTTAAAAAATGAATACTGTATTAGCTATTAAAAATTACATTAACAAGATGACAAATGATAGTGGACCGGGAATGAAAGCCCTGCTCATGGATAAAGAAACGGTACTGTTTAACAATTGTATTTTAGTTCAATTTTGTAACATGTGAAATGTGTACATGTAATGTGACACTCACCATTCAAAGTATGAATATAATGAGGCCCTTGCACGATCAATTCTTGATTGATACTGTGTGTGTCAGTCCCACTATTCAATTGCAAATGATTTTATATTAATTGCCAATAATCAAATTAAGCCCAGCGGTTCACGCCCATAAGTGAATAGCAAATTTGCACCAAGTCAAGGTATACTGTCTATAATATCAATCAAAGATTGATCTTGTATGGGCATAACTCTACATTTAAAAGAGGTTCATCTATAAAAATGTCTCGCCAACTAGCGGAATGAAGTAATCACTTTTTCCTGATTTCAGACGAGTATAGTAAGCATGACGTTTGCTCAGTCTGAAATGTCGTCCAAAGAAATCTATCTTTTTGAACGAATTGATGCCAAAACTTCAAAAGAGCCAATGCGACATTTGAAGTGCATTGTTTTTGTGAGACCGACAAAAGAAAATGTGGATTTGCTAAGTTTAGAGCTGAAAAACCCTAAATATGGTCAATATTATATTTGTAAGTGCTTCCCATCCAATTGCATTTAATGCAGCATTGTACTGAGACCATTATTAAGACTAAATGTGTGCTGTTCCTTTTTTAGATTTCAGCAATGTAATTAGCAAAACAAATGTCAAAGTTCTTGCGGAAGCTGACGAACAAGAAGTGGTTAGGGAAGTGCAGGTAATCGTCATTTTCCTAGCCAACAAACATAAAGACAGTTGCGTAGACTCGTAGAAAGAAGCAGTATAGTGTATCCGAATCTATACAAGGGAAAATGGTGTTTATTTCAGGAATTTTATGGAGACTATATCGCAGTCAGCCCTCACCTCTTTTCTCTCAATATTGTGGGATGCTGTCAGGAATTAAAATGGGATTCTATTCACTTAGCGAGAACAATTCAGGGGTTAACTGCATTGCTCCTTTCGCTAAAGAAATGTCCAATGATTCGATACGATGCCGCATCAGAAATGTGCAAAAAGCTCGCTGAAACCATAACGGTACAATACGTTGCATTCTGTATTAGAAAGTGATTTGAGTGCCTTACCCCTTTCTAGCGTTGTTGTACAAAATTTACTATTTAGTCGACAATATCCAAAGAGGGCACTTTGTTCGAGTTTCGGAGATCAGAGGTGCCACCATTATTACTGATTCTAGATAGAAGAGCAGATTGTGTTACACCCTTGTTAAACCAGGTAGAAATAACTTTACATAACATATTTAGAATAGAAATGTTTTTAAATAATGTAAATAACTTACGCTTTCCCGTAGTGGACATACCAAGCAATGGTTCACGAGTTGCTGACCATCAAAAATAACCGCGTAAACTTGGAAAAGGTGCCAGGAATAACAAAAGAGCTACAAGAAATCGTGTTGTCGCCGGAGCACGACGAGTTTTACGCTAGAGTTCGTAGACTAAATAAATATGCATTAAAAAGAGTGTATGTTAATCTTAAAATAAAGCTTAAAGTTTAACGGAATATTTTTAGAATCTACACATGAACTTTGGAGAAGTGGCAAGCATTATTAAAGAGATGATGGAGGATTATCAGAAGAAAGCCAAAAGTCAGAAAAAGGTGGAATCAATTGCAGATATGAAGGTTTGTACAATTTAATTTATACATAACTTTTTTACCGATAAAGTGAATTTTTATTTACTTATTATTTTAATTTGCAAAATATTTTTTTTGTGGAAAAAATTAAAATATGCTAAAATTGAATGTTATTCTTCATAATTATTTTAATTAAGGAATTTGTGGAGACGTACCCCCAATTTAAGAAGATGTTTGGAACCCTTGCCAAGCACGTTACTGTGATGGGTGAATTATCTAGGCTAGTAGGCAGTTTCAATTTACTCGAATTATCGGAGGCCGAACAAGAGCTGGCTTGCCAATCAGACCATTCGCTTTCTGTTCAGGTAGAAGTACTTTGTCCACATAATGTAACTTAGTTCTTGGTTGTAACTGTTATTCTGCTTTCAGAAAATTCGCAAATTAATTGCGAACGATAAAGTTCAGTATATGGATGCCACACGCTTGGTCATGCTGTATGCATTACACTATTCAAAACATAGCAGTAACAGTTTGGCAGGGCTAGAGGATGCTTTAAAAAGGAAAGCCACGAGTGAAAACTACACAAAAGTAGGTGGATGATGTGAACTTTGTTAATGAATGGTGGTGGATGAATTTATTTTGAAATCCTTGGTTTGAAAAATGATCGTGCATATTTTGATAACATTGGTGGTGTGTCAAACCAAATTGCAATTAAATTTCATAATCATACATTTTGTTATCAAGTTGGTTCCAGCCATACAGAAATACACCATTAACAGGGATAATTCAAGTGATTTGTTTGGAAGTCAAAATCCGGCGGCATTTACAAGAAAAATTCTAAAAGGGCTAAAGGTAAATCCGATATGAAAGAATTTACTTTCATAATTGTAGTGGAACACGTTAAAAATTGCTTTTGCCAATTTCCTTTTCTTAGGGTGTAGAAAACATCTACACACAGCATGTTCCGGCATTAAAAGAAATTTTAGAGGATCTGATTAAGGGAAAACTAAAGGAATCCCAATATCCTTATGTTGGCCATTCTTTAGTGAGAGACAGGTATACAAATTTAATTTTAAATTGAAGTTTTTTTAGTTGTATCCATTTTAACAGTAGTGGGTTTTTTTTTACCAATGACTAGATTGCAAGACATTATTGTGTTCATGGTTGGTGGAACCACATATGAGGAAGCCATAACTGTTCATCAGCTCAATAGGACAATGACTGGGGTTAACATTATCCTTGGTGGCACAGCAGTACATAATACCAAGAGGTATGCATTGCCAATATAAACTGAGCTTTGGTTAACTTTATGTATTTTACATTTCTTTTTCTGCTCTAGTTTTTTTGAAGAAATCACCAAAGCGACGGATGGGATAAGAAAATATACTACTAGACCGCATTAAATGTTTTAAAATATAACAAAATGTATAAATGCTTACATGTTAATACCCAATCAATGTAATTCTAACTAGGTTGGTTATTTGCACAGGTAGCATGTATTCGCTTGCATTTTGACAAAATCGTGTTGTTAAACAAGTTAAATCAATTTATAATGCTGCTTCTTATATTCGAAGTATGTGTTGGAATATGCCCGTATTATCCAAAAGCATCGAATTAATGTATAGAAATTTCATATTCAAGCACTTTCCATAAACTAAATTCCTAACATTCCAAGGGTCTCGGTTGGAAGTGATAAAATGGAATGTTTCAAATGTGAGATATTTTCACACAATTGGTGAAGAAATAAACAATAAATGTTATATCCTGCAAATTGGCTAATGATGAACACATTCTTTATTTTTAAGAATTTACTTTGACAAAATGAAAACTTTAGCGCTTTCAACGAGCTAACGAAATGCAAACATAGATTTGTTAAATTATTAAAAGCAACAAACGTGCTTTGTCTTTTCCATGGCACATAACTTGCAACATTCAGATGGAAATTGATTCAAAATAGATTGAATGAACATGAAAAATAGCGTTTACAATATTTTAAAATTGAACGAATGACAAAGCCAACAAAAATTAAGGGCTGCTCAAAACAATTGTTGCTGCAAAATTAAAGCCAAATCTACTTACTTTTTGGAATTATTTAAAAAATAAAACAAAAAATTATTTTTATAATTGGCTATCGTCATTTGCACAAAATTTGATAACTAATTAAAACAACGCCAAAGGTATTTTTTGCCTTTCATGTTTTATAAATGACAACTAATATTTTAATTATAAATTATTGTGATGTATAATTGGGTGCCTATTCGAGATTTAAAAACCATTGTTGATTAGCATGTAAAGTCACAAAGACCTTTGCATAAAGTAGTTTAAGATAAATCTCTTGATAATACCAATCAACATAAAAAAACGAATTCATCAAGAAACAATTTGAAAAAGTTTCACAACAGTGAGCTTATAAATAGGGCTTGTGTTTTTTCAGACTTGGGATCACAAAGAAGGGAATTAATTAATTAAACCTTCACAATCAATAAGTTAAAGGCTATTGTCAAAACACTGAAAGCCAACAAAGAAGACTTCTCACAAATCTTATAAATTAAAAACTAAAACATTACGTCGCAATTTAGACGACCTGGTGCCTATTGCTTGGACTGACTATGATTGGGCATTTTGTGCGGCCACGAGGACGACCCAGAGGCCATGTTGCCCCCTTGCCTTCCCGCATTTTGATAATGCATGCCTGTGAGAGACTGCTGAGCAGTGCCTCTAATGGGCCTCCCGGCAAACTGATGTTGCTGCCGATAACCCCCGAACGAGGTACCGGAGCCCGGATCGCAGGCATTTCCTTTCGGAATATCGATACCAGCGGATTGCTCATCGTTAACCCTAGGTTGGGAAAAATAAGGTGCTTTGCAAACGAATGGTGGAACTTTGTCCCACAACTTGCAGAGAGATTCCCCTATGGACGGTTCTAACTCCTACAGAGGGGGAAAAAGTATTACTAGCCTCATAAAGGCATTCTCACGTTAAGAATTGTTGCGAAAGTGGCAATGCTAACAACATGAGTGCCACACTCGCAACACAAGTTTCGCTGCTTAGAAAATAAGCTTTCGCTTACCTGTCCATCGCGGCTGATTTGCACCTTGCGGTTTTCGTTCCACGGATTCTGCAAATGGCGCGTGCTTTGGAATGGAATGTTTGCCCTGTTAAGTATTTAAAAATAATAAATATAGAGCCAGCCAATGTATACATGCGCCATGTTCACAATTAATACGTTTTATCAGGGCTATCCAACTTTTCATGCCAGAAGGGTCGACACCGAGCCCACAGGCCTCAAGCAGAATTAAATTTCCATATTGTAAATTAAAGTGATCGCAATATATCTAATGTACAAAATGAACATTTTATTGAACCTATAAATATGTCGAAACTGCTTCTTGTGATACCGCTTAGGGCTGCCAGTGTGGGCAGTGTGTTGGACCGCCCTGTCTTATGTTCTAGTGAGACTAGAAACCTATAAATACCTTTTAATCCATTCGATCTTGTAAGTGTTGCCGGAATTCGGCATAGGGAATTCGGGAATTTTCTCATGAAATATTTCCGGAGTGAGTCTGGAAAATCCCTGGAAATGCCCGCTACCCTGTACGGAGAAGATCAGCTGAACGGCTTTACCATCCTGAAATTCGAAGTCAGAATAAGATTCCTGCAAGAAAAAATTCCAACTCGATGATGATACGTGCCTGCAAACATTTCTGTAATTTACGCTCGGTGGACGTCGAGAACACCCACACGCCTTTGCTCAAAGATGCATCGATGACTTTCTGGCTGCTTGCTTTAATGACGAAATATTTGGTTCGTTGACCAGAAGCGTTGCGGCCGCTCGGGGCGCCCGAAGAGGTTTCCTTCTCGGACGATGAGCCAGATAATGCCGGGCTGTGGCATGGACTAATTGGAGAGCTACCACATGCACTACTGGTAGAACGCACTGAACTTGAGTCTGATCTCTCGTCCGAACTCTTTAGACCTCCTAAAACCAAAAAGAGATTTCATTCGAATCATTAATGTGCTCAGGCAAAATTAATCACTTTTTCTAGAGGTAGCGAAAGTGAGAAAACATTAGGACGTAGAGGAACCAACCTCTATCTTTCTTCTGAGGAGAAGCGAGTGTTATTTTGCGCGGAGGTCTCGGTGCAAAATGAGCAGCTTCCATCCCGACAGAGGAAGAATCGTCGGAATTTTCCGTGTCCAACGAGCTGCGCCTAAGTCCGACGGTGGGAGCGCTCGAAAGGTAATCGGTTGCTGTAAATACATTTATATAAGCACCAAACGTCAGACGTAATCCTTCAGAATTTGTCAAAGACTACGCACACATTGGTCTCGGGCGCTGTCCAATTCCGGGAGGCTGTTGCAACCCCAAAACCTGTTCCTCGCTGGATATAACATTAATGATCGTCCGTACCACTGCTTCGTCCACCTGGGACCAAGGCTTGGCAGGAGCTCGGATCCTTCGAAAGAACAACGAGTGCCACTTTTGTCGAAGTTGCAAAGTCAAATGAGCTGCCTGTGAGGAGTAACAAACTTTTTTTAGTTCTTGCGGATATAGCGATTCTAGACCATTACACGAGTTACCCACCTCAGAATCGACTCTAAAGGAGATCCAGTCATCCAGTTTCAGCATTGCTTTCTGTCCTTCTCCCTTCTCTTCAAATTCGCTATCGCTGTTGCTACCCTGACAATCATCTCCATGCATCCCTTTGAAAGTGCAAGCAGAATGTTGAAATGAGGACTGAAAAACGTTACTCCCCCATAAAAAAACCTTAAGAGCGGCTAACCAACCTCCATCGGGCTCTGAAATGGCATCCAGAGGAAGTCTGGAAGGGCCAGCAAAAAGAGCAACAGTAATTGGGGAGACCAGGGTGCAACATCTTGCATATGCCAAATGTTCGGAGCGCGTCATTTCTTCGTAGATCAACCAATCCGACTGAAGTTCCTCGACAACTTGAGAGTGGGCTTGAGCGGCGGTCGTCCGTGCAGAGTGGGGTTTCTCGGCCAAGATGGACGATGGATGAAAGCGCACTTTGCTTTCTTTTCTGCAAGGCAATTGATTAACTCGTTGGACTAATCTCATGACCATTAAACAAGTTCCGTGACATTATAAAAAAGTTTACTGAGTTATCAGCTGCATCCTATCTCGATCGACTCGAATTAAGTTGGGATACATTCCAGCGACAAGAGCAGCTTTGACGACAGACCAGTTTTCCGAATTGGAATTCAGATCCCTGATATCGCCACCTCCACGGGCCCTCACAAATCCTGACGCACGCAGTTGTCCCAGAAGTTGAGCTCTGAAAAGCAATAATTTCTTCATTACTATTTGATCGCAACTTTTTGATCAAATTCAGTGAACTACAGTGCTAGAACAATACCTCATGCCCACGATCATTTCCATAGTAGATGACGAGAGATAATTTTTTTCACAGAAGGCTTTTTCCCAGCCATCGCTGCAAGCTTTTTGCCAAGCCTATCAACAAAACAAATTTGTTAGATATGTTCCGAAACAAAGTACTAAAAGGGAAAATATATCGCTATGCCTGAAAAGCCCGCAGCAAGGTCATGTGATCACTAAATGTTCCAGATGCCAATTTTTTTCTATTCATAGATGCTGCCATTTTATCGTGAGCTTGGAACGGTACAACAACTTTGGAAAAAGCAAAACATACATATGGGTTAATACTGGAGAAAATTTTTTTTGAAGCTCCCACCAGGATACTTACACGGATCCTTATATGCCAGCGCACACGCTATGGTAAGAATAGGATCCAGACATTTCAAAATGACCGCATACAGGACCATTTTCCCCAGTCGAGGATCCACCGGCAAATCGAGGAGATGGTGTCCAAGTTCCGTAAGCCCTTCCCATGGATCCAGCGCATCAATTGTCTGAAATTAGGGGAAATTAAGAGATTTGATAAGAGTACGTACATTACTATAGATTCCTGGATTGATAATTAAAAATGGTAATTTTGTGGTCATCAAGATGAAAATAGATTATACCTTTAAAAGCTGAACAGCATTTCTGGTAACCATGAATGCAGGTGGATCCGGAGCCCTGGCTAAGAAGTCTGCAATGGGTGTGTTAGGTGGAGCCAGCAGCTTTGTGTGCAGGCAAAGATCTTGAAGAGGAACTCTGAGAATTTCGGGTTGCTGAAACTCTTGCATGCTTTTAAAACGAATTCGACTGAAAAGATGGTAGCAGACTCCAGGCCTGCATCTTCCGGCACGACCTTTCCGCTGAAGTGAACTGGACTTGGAAATCCACACTGGTTTCAATGATGAAACGCTAGCAAGCGCGTCGAAGGATTTCTGTTAAAAATTAGCAATTTGTAAAAGTTCTACTTTTAATTCCTTAACAAATGCGTGAAAAAAAAAAATGATGACTGACCTCTTTGACTTTACCAGAATCAATAACAAACACAACATCATTGAATGTAACGCTGGTTTCTGCAATATTGGTAGACAAAATCTGACAAACAATAAAAACAATTTAGTCAGTATTCGATGCCAAGTATGTATCATTCACAATAAAAACCTTACATTTTTTGAGTTACTAAGTTCACTTTACTCACAATTTTGCGAATACCATTAGGTGCAGGTCGAAAAACCCTCTTTTGATCAAATGAATGCATACTGGAATGCAGCATACACAACATGAACCTGAAATCATTCACAAATAATAATATAAATCAGTTCAAAAGCCACACCATTCAAATTAATTTCAATATTTTAAAAATTTATTTTTTATCCATTACCTGTTGGAGTCTGAAAATCTCTTATCTTCAAACATTATTTTGTCTCTTAAAGTTACAATTTCGTCGTAGCCAGGCAAAAACACCAAGATAGCACCTAAATTTAAAGTTTAACAAATTAGCTAACAGTTTCAAAAGTACAGTACCGTAGAAGTAATGTCGGAAAACAAACAAATTTTACCTTCTTCTTGGCAAGTGAGGATCTTATGCAATAGACACAAGATTAGCATTATGTCAACTTTTTCATCATCGAAACTGTGATGATAAATGTCAAGCAACAGTTTATCTTCGCTGCCTATTTCCAGTCCTTCAGTTTTATTTAATAAGTCAGACATATCGCTGTAGCTGCTTTCACATGCAGTTCTAAAAAAATACATACAAGATGTTATATTACCATCAAAGTCATAATAACATATAATTGCACTTTGCAATAACCACCATTCTTACATGTGTGCTTCTATGATTTCTACTATATCGTTACGGTTGAAGTTGCGAGCCCAATCTAGAGCAGTCCAATCGTTAGAAGCCCGCACATCGACGTTGGCGCCCAAATTTAGCAGTTGTTCCACTGTTGTGGTGCATCCCCGACCAGCTGCTACCATTAAAGGTGTGACTCCAGTTTCGCTGTGTTGATAATCAACTAAATAATTTGTTTTTAAATGGTCGATTTATTTTAGGTCAGATTCATAAACATCTTAAAATAAAGTTAGCACAATACAATAGTGAACCAACCAGAAACATTTTCATTCACAATGAGATGAAGCATTTGTATCATTTCAGGAGCTCCGCCATTCATCCAGGCCTCACTAATGCATTTTTCCATCTCGGAAATCAGGCTAATTCCAGTTTCCAATATACTTGAATGGCTCTGATGATTACAAAATAATAGGAATCACACTGAATATTTGTGCATGGAATGTCCAAGTGTGCAATCCCTGACAAAGTATTAAGTATTAATATTTATTATAAAAATGGGACTGAAGCTTTATACACTATCTGATATCAAATCACACATGAAACTTAAACAATTGTAGGAAATAAAACAAACATTTGTGCTGACTTCAGCTTGGACTAAAGCCGTAGAAGATTCCTGATTCCCCTCGTTGTTTTCCTTTGCTAGATCAGCTCCTGGATTCTCCAGGACTTTTGAACACCAATCAGTTAGCTTTTGTTGCTGCCTTTGTTTCTTGCCCAGTCCATTTTGATACTGTTGCATAGCCTTACTCATATAACCAGTACTAAGCAAAGAAGAAAGATCAATTAGTTAACAATGAAGACGACTGCATCAGAGAAATTTGAAAAAAAGTATGTACCATTTCAACACATCTTCCAAAAACAATTCCTGTACATCAAAACAACGTCCTGGGACTAAAAGTGATAACACGAAGGAAATATGAGAAAACATAGCATTTCAGAAATGATAAGAATTATGTAATTTACCATTAATGACCAAGCATCCATTAAAATATTTTAGAAACAGCTGCAAATCCAAGGCGGCGCTCATCAGCACCAGTTTTAAATTACGAAATTTAGCCAGAGCATCGCGGAGGATAATCAATAAGAAATCGGTAAAACGATCCCTTTCGTGTATTTCGTCCTGAAAACATAAGTTCCCTTTCAGAATAGCTCACCAAATCAATCAATGGGAAAACTGCAAATTAGAAACTTACCACTATAATGTGTGTCACAGTAGCAAGGGCCGCATCGCTACCCATCAGAGTTCTTAGCAATACACCACTGGTGCAGAATGTAAGCAACGTTTTTGGTGATACCCTGAGCAAAAAACATGCTTTAAAATACCTAATTTACTACCAAAATGTATTTAAAATTATCTAGTTGCTTACCGACTCTCTAAACGAATTTGATATCCAACAGTTTGTCCCACTTTTTCATCCCGTTCTAAGGCGACTCTTTCGGCAACATTCAGAGCTGCAATGCGCCTTGGTTGTGCACATATGATACGGCATGGTTTATGCTTCAAACATGAACTGTCCAAAATATACTGAGGAATCTGAATGGAACACAACATAAATTAATAACGCAAATTTTTTGTTATTTTATTAAATTTTTATCTACAATCACATATTTATATTTTCGGAATTTTAATTAATGTCGCTAATTCTTAACTGATAACCTACCTGAGTCGTTTTCCCCGAACCTGTTTCCCCAGCTACAAGAATAACTTGATGTTGCTCTATGATTGACACGATTTCATCGCGCATGGGCCAGATGGGCAACGTCTCTCGAAAGTTTGAGTATTCGGAGTTAGCTCGTGGGGGTGGTATTTGAGGAATTCCATTATTAAGTCTACCGGTCGATCTATTTACATCCCGTGCTGTATGAAATTTCCAATGAATTAGAAAACGGAATGATGTCGGGATTTAGACAATGGCATGACTAGTTGCTAAAAACCAACTTGCCTTCATCTATCAAAAGACGATCTCTCTCAGACAGTGGCACAAGATCTTGTCTTTCCTTATTAGTAACTGGAAATCTCTGCAAAAGCGAGATGACGTGCTGGCGAGAAGCCCTGACTAGTTGAAAGACGGCATCAGCTTGAACAATTGTGGAGCCATCTTTTTTGTAAACTGTCAGAAAACGATTTGCCGCTTTGCTAAATTGTTTGCACAAAAAAAAATGGTAACATGAATTTTCTGCGCAGCCATTTATAAAATATAGTGCAAAAGTTCCAGTCATCAATATTACCCTCTGCTTTTCGATTTCAATCCGTGATTTCGTGCTAAAGAATGGATGAATGCTCTTTCTTGAGATGTTAAAGAAGATGGAAATTCTAGCTCTGTAATGTTGAAATGATTTTATTTTAAATTTCACAAAAGACATCATATTATTTCAATATATTGACATGTCGGTAAAAACTACATTTAAAAATACCTTTCTGGTCTGCTGTGGCTCTGAATTTTTGCAATGTCAAAGTAGCTGCAATTTTCACTTCTTCTCCCACACATGTGTATTTCTTAGCTTTGGTCTTAGTCATTGTAGAAATATTAAGTTAAAGGCCTAAAAGTATAAATGATTGAAATATAAAGAACTATCCAGTACATCAAGAGTAATGAAACTAAGGATTAAGCTTTAACATGCTTTTAGAACATAGCTAGTCGTTTTTTTACATCAGCTGTTGCAATGTTATAATGTCCATGCATGGAACACCAATTAATTAAGTATCGATGGAATTTAATTAACTGTCATCCTTTACCTGATTTTCTTAAAAGAATGTGTGACACATTGACAGACGAATGTTTAGTAAATATTTGTTGCAAAATGTAGCATATGCAGATCAACAGGCATGCCAGTAGAAAAATATGAAAAATAGGGCAAATGCAATCCAAAACTAAACTTCCTATAAATAGATGCAAATGTGTAACTCCTAAGAGCATATCCAACCCCGAAACCAAATAACACCAAACAAGGACTCCAAAATACCTATTGTCATATTAAATGGCATGAGCAAAATAGAAATTAAATGCATCGCAATGCCGTCTGCACGCTACATTGTTTTCAAAATGGCGGCACAGATGGAAATGTCAAACCCAACTCCAAAGTGCATATTTGTATTTAGCGGAAAAAGAAAGTCGGGAAAAGATTACTTAGCGACACAGATGCAGCAAAGGTAAGTTAGACGAGAGAGATAAAGGGGCGCAACCGAGTTACTCACATTGTTTCATAATTAAAGCTCTAATGGCAACCCATACCTATATATACACACAGCTAGCTTCACAGCAAACTGACGCTCGTAATGCCTGCATGTGGCGCCCTCTTTCGTCTAATGGTAGCTGCCATGGCAATATCTGGCGGGAAATTCAAAATATTCTTCAAGACTAGTTTCTACATCTCTGAAACATGATAAAGTTTTGGAAATTGCGCTTTAAATAAATTTCGGATTTTCCCCATATTTATTTCGAATTAGCAGGAGTATTTTAAGCAAGTAAATGAGATGATATGACTGTTGCTATTAAAAACAAAAAAGTGTTCATGCTTTCTTTCCATTTCCAATAACCTTGCACATTTTTAACCTTGGTTTTTAAATTAAATTTTGTGCAGGTTTGGTGATGGCCAAATGGAAATTTTGAGATTGTCAGCTCCACTTAAACATCAATATGCTAAGGTTTGCTGCAGCAAGTTTTACGATAAATCCAAGCAGCCAAAAAGATGTTTACACGTCTGTCTATTCTTAGGAGCACGAGTTGAATTATGAAAAATTGCTTGATGCCAGTGCATATAAAGAAACTTACCGTTCTGACATGATTCGATGGGGAGAAGAAATTCGAAATCAGGATCCCGGATACTTCTGTCGACATACTATAGAACAAAGCAACGCATGGAAGATGCCCATATGGGTCATAAGCGATGCACGCAGAATTTCTGATATCTTGTATTTCAAAGAACATTTTCCTGGCATAGTGAAAACAGTAAGGTTATCAGCTGAAGATGATGTCAGACACACACGAGGATGGGAGTTTGTTAAAGGTTGGTGTTACATCATTTTTGGGATTGAAATTCACTGTGTAGATAACAGGCTCTGCTATATTATATACAATAAAGCATATTTCCAAACACATTTTCCCCACTTGCAGGTGTGGATGATGCGGAGTCCGAATGCGGCCTGGATTCATTCACGGAATGGGATTTTAAGATATGCACTAATCCTAACAGTGACAGCATCGAATTATTTTTTTTGAAAATTCAGCATTTATTTAGCAAATAGGTATTTCTTTGATAATATATTTATAAAACATAAGGCTTTCGGTCTTTCTTAAGTATTCCATTTAATTACCGATATAGATCCATTTTCACATCCAACTGCTGTTATAATTCCAGTGGTATTGTTACCCGTTAATCCATTGAGCCAACTATCATTTCTAAAGGCTATGTGTGGTTGGTCAGGAGCAATAGTTCTACATGGAATAAAAATGAACAATTAATATCAACGTTCACCATATACATGTACTATTAGTAAATGATTATCATTTACAAATGTGAGAGAAAACCTAATTAAAACTTTTGATATATATACAACATCATTTACTCTTCTATTGTGCTACTTTTCATGTAATTTTTATCTATACTTATTTATCAATCTGCTTATTGAAATAGACATGCACATATTAATTTGTTATAACACCAATTCTGAGACTTACCTTGATAAAGGCAATTGCAGTTCTGCCACTTCCAATAACGTGTCCTTCTCAAAAACTATTGCACTTGGAAATTCACGATATTCACTATGTCTCGTAATGATGCACGCATATTTGGAACCAACAGCTAGAAGGGTTTTCACGTGTGTATTTAGTCGGATTTCTTGTATCATTCTATCAGCGTAAATGTCATATGAGCAAAGCATGGTACTCGTTTTAACATCCAAATGTTGTCGAATGAAATGAAGATAACGTCCATCAAAAAGAAGGCCAGGAGTAAAAAACCCATGTGGACAACCCATAAGCGAAATGACGATAGTGCGATCTATACCAAGAGGGATGCTGTTTACTATCGGCCAAACAAAAATCTTCTCCTTATCCATGCTAATTAAATGAGCATCTGGTAGATTACTTTGATACTGTTCATTTGCCGGGCATGCTCTTATTACAATTTTCACCACCCAATGATGATGTCCGTGAAAAGTACGAAGTAAACGCCCTGAGGAAAGTGACCAAAATTTAACAAGGTTGTCGGTAGCCCCGCTGACCACCAAATCTAAATGGGAATTAAAATCGAGAGCAAAAACTGCAGCAGACAATTGACCGAAAAGATGTTGATGCTGAAACAAGTCCAACGACAATGATGCCATAAAGCCGGTGGACGATCCTGCTACTAGCATTTTGCCATCGAGGGAAATGCACGTGATGCAAAAATCTTCAGACAATTTATGCCCATCTATTCTTTTGTTTGTTTCAGTATTCCATATAAATATTTCGCCATCTTCTGTGCCTATAATTTATAAAAATACATGTTATAAATTCATTTATCTCTTCCAAACTTAATCCATAAAATATAAATAATGTTATATAAAGCTGCACCTGAAGCTAGCAATTTATTCCAAATTGTTAATGCAGTCACTCTTCTTGAATGGCCTGTTAATGTGTCCGTTTTAAAAGCTTGCCCAGTGTGCATTTTATACTTTTTGTTCACAATGGACAGATACATGGATTTGTAAGTTTCCTCCTTTCCTTCTACTGCACATGTCTCGTTTAAACTTAAATTTAATCCTATTTGCGCACATTTTGTACGCCATACAGAGTGACATGATGATATGATGGAATTCCACCGGCGGGAAACCTAAACCAAATGACAGTGTTAGTATAATATTCAATGTAGGATACAATCTTGGAGAAAGCAGCAATTCAGTATTATTTAATACTATTTTGTCCCTCTAACTCTTTCAATTTATCAGGTTATAATTCTCATAACAACATTCCACACTATAACTATCTTTGCTGTTTTTATTAATTTCAGAAGCATATTATTACTGTCATTATCATTTGTCGAATGTAATAGCTATAGCCCTTTGAATTTTATTTACTATTCACGCAAATATCAACATAAAATATAATATCCCTATAGAAATTCCAAAACCTGATTCTGCAAAATGCCAGAGCCACTTTTACTACATGTGTTTGGCAAGTTTCTCGAGCAAGAAGTACTACTATATCATTAAATTATCTTAAGGGCCATGACAATCCAGTAACAGTGTAATCATTGATGAAGCTCACCTGACAGCAGTTGTATAATGATTTAAAATCTAGGAATGTCAACAAGTGCTCTACAATTTCAATAGGTAAAAGAATTATAAAATCTCGATGATTCAGCTTATGAAGATTCTCTTGAAGGAAATAGAGTTGGGAGAAAGAGCTTTCCTGAAGTAGATTCCCAAGAAAATGATTTTTATCTTCATCTGTCAGTTCTTTATACACTCTCACAGCTTCATTGACCCACTTAGTTCCTATACAAATAATTAAAATGTTGACCCTTGGCCAGATGTAGAAAAAAGTATTTTTTTAAAGTTTTTCAGTCTGTGGATTACCTGAGGAGGCTGATTCCATTTCTAGAAGAAACAAGTGAAGTTCACGTCAATGCCAATGATTAATGACAATCAAACATAACTTAAATTGGAAAAACACACTAGTTTTTCCGCAACAAGAAAAAAATCACCGTATGAGTGCAGTAATGTGACAACGATCCGACAGAGGTCGTTCACGTAGCCAGTAGATAACTCCAACGTATTTTTTTCAAAATTAAAAGCACTTCATTTTGTCCATAGACACTTATTTTGAAAATGTTTTTCAATCAGAATCAATAAAGCCTGTCAATAGACTGCATTACAAATAATACGATCATCTTACTACATAAATTTAAAATGAATAGTCACATGGTAGAAGCCGTTTATTCAGCGTGGTAAAATGGCGATCGGCATGATGTCTTCGAAGCTCTCAACTTGCAGGTTTTCAAAGCCTTTGATTAGATTTAATTCCATTTTGAAATGCATGCGTTTTTCAAGCTCACAGTCAACAATACCTGTAGACGCCAATGCAGACGAGTACAGTGAAACTCCGGAATATCCGCCTTTATTCGACACTTCCTTGGAAGGTCGGCATCGTAGAAAGCGCCAAGCAGCGTACGATAAAATTCAAGCAATGCCCACGGTGGAAGAGAAACTTTTATCATTTACTATAGACAGCGAAGGAAAAATGAAGCCATTTTATCGTGTGGCCACGATTCATGACTTTAACAAGCACTACAACACACTGCCTATTAAGTTGTACGCCACACGAACCAGCTTGAAAGAGGGTCAGCTACCAGAAGTATACAATACCATGAACGTGGATGCTCTAGCAGAGTACATTAAACCCATTGTCATGAATACCATTCTCGACACGTTCGTAGGAATCGGAAAAAAAAATACCTCAGAAAATTTAGTATCTGAAGATAGACGTCGAGGAAAAATGATGACAGATATCATATTCAGGGCATTGACATTAGTGTTATCAAGTCAGCTTCCTCACTTGAAAGATTGTCAGGTAAATTTACATCACCTGAAAGATGTGCAGTATTGTCTTAGCTGAAAATCCCAATTTTCACTGTCCTCCAAGCAGAATTCAATGCCACTTACGATATGCACTCTCCCATCTATTTTCATCCCATAAAAGTTACCCTGTTGTCATACTCTACGTTTTCGCTACTCTTATTCTGTCTCCAAGCCTTCTCGCCTCAATTTTTGTTTTTTCTTTGTTGATTCATGTATGGCTTTGCATGAAAATATTTTTTGAAAAGAATTGTCATTAATAAAAGCAACTCAAATTAAAATATGCTATTTTCTATCAGGTCGATTACTATCCAAGATGCGAAGCATTTTGGATTGCTGCTGGATTTGCCCCAAGTGAATACATTAGGAATAGAAGAAAAAATAAAAAAGAGGGTGTAATTATCCCAAAAGATGCTCCAATGGATACAAATTTTCAATATGTCGGAAGGCCCTATCTTCAACTTCGTAACACCCAGCCATTGCCACCGGTAAAACTGCTCAATTATGTTGTATCATGATTTAGATTATCTATCCTATGGTGTGTGGTAAAGAATTTGATGGCTAAATAAGCAAGCACACATACACTTATTTTAGAATAATAAATGCAGTTGACTATGGATAACAAAAATGTCAGCTAAAAATTGAAGTGGAATTGCAATCCTTTGAAAAAAAAATCGTAAAGATTGTACTTCAATAAAATTTAAAAAATTTCCAAAAATGGGTGTGCAGTAATTGTTAAATATTAGTAGTCGTGGTTAGGAGTGTTTTGGGTTCTACTAATAATTATAATCATTTCTATCACAGTATGTCGACAGGGATGACGCACTGTGCACCACTTATGATGTTCCGGAACATAGCTATCAAAGTACCTATAGTGGATTGCCACACAAACAAAACTGCCCTGTAAATCTTCCAGGTAATCAAATTAGTTTTGTATACTTTTCAAATTTGTGCTTAACTTGCTTCATAGATTATGAGAAACACGTACATTTCATTACCACCAGTAGAAAGAAAAAAAACTTGGATCTGTACATGGCTTAAGAGTTTTAACATGCACCCAGTTTTTAGAAATGTTTGTATGAGGGAAGAAGTGCATCTTATAATTGATGAAATAAGAGTATTTAAATTTAATTCTACATTGTACATTTCACTTTTGCAAATCTTTTGGCATTACAAAAAATAAGCATATTGACAAGTTTTTAAGTTTTACCTTAACCTTAAACTTTAGTAGCCAAATGCTGGCATTGAAGAAGTGATCTTTAATGCGTTCCACATAGTTTTTAACTGACGTTTATTTCTTCCAGGATTCTGGCCAGGCGATCCATATGGATTTGGATCGTTGTCAGTATACACTACTGAACAAGTACGAAATCAGATTTTGTTATTTGGAGAGGAATCCCGCCGAGACAGTTTGCATGGTTGTGGTGTCGTCAGTTCTTTTGGGTTCCTTGTGGCTCTCGCCAACCTAAAAGGTATATAAAGAAATTGACCTTGCCTTATTTTCTCAACAAGTGGTGATAATTGTACATAATTTATAATTTCAGGATTTACACCATATCAAGAAATTACTTATCCCTTAGCAACTCAAACTATACTCACCAATGGGAAGCACTGGTCCTTTTATGCGTATCAGCTCAATGCAATGTGTTTGCAAGCAGACTTTTACACTAATCAATGCCAGAACATTTGTTGGACGACGAATGACATGAAACTATTTGACACAATAGAAAATGGAAAAGTAATAGGCTACAATGATGAGGTGGTGAAACTGATAATCAAATTCATTGTCCATGCCCCCAAGGAAAGAGAAGGCGTTAACTTGACACCTTATCTACAATCGGTCGAACATGCCGATGACGACGAAGAATGGGCATTGACCTGTAAAAAATTTAAGCGCAATTATGCTAAGGTGGGATTACAATTACCCTATGGGAAGCGCCTCTGGGAAACAATATATAAAGTTAAATTTACTTCTAAAATAGAATAATTTTTCATATGTATGGTCTGTAAGAAATAAAATGATAATAAAAATTGATGGAAGTTTTACTTGTATCTTAGAAGTACCATTATTGCTATCTACCCTTTTGTTTGGAAAACCTTGGTAAAATGATCAAAACTGGCAATAATGTAATGCTTTCCTTACATGCTAGGACTTGGGTATTCAAACTGCAGATCCTTTTGCGATGGCCCTCCACCCACCCCACAATGCAGAAGAATTTTTTTAAACATTCAGCAATCGCTTTGCTGGAAGTGCAATTTCCGTGATGCAATGTCATCCACAGAATTTGAGACAGGAAGATTTGGCTTTAAATCTTGAAACTTGCATTTCTTTTAACCTAAAAAAGTAAAATAATACAAGTTGTATAATAAAATAGATGGCCATTTATTACTGGTCCACAATAGATTATGCACTTTCATGAACGATAATTAGTACATGGCGATTTGTTTTTTAAAATAAACAGGACTAACTGGATCACTGCAAAAAGCTTTTTAGGAATACAGTTAAGAGCAATAAATTGGACTTGAGGCCTTCGATGACACAAACTACCACTTACATAGTATGGAATAAATTTCTGCATTGAAAAAAGTAGGGTCATGTAAAATTATTTTAACCAATGTTAACTGTTTAAACATTCTGATAATTTTCTATATCATAGATAGACATTAACTTCCTAAACACAAAATTTCAAATGAGGTTCACAAAATCATTATCTTGATTTTTCAATGTAAAACTTTAATATATGTAAAATGAACATTTGGCTACGACTTGCAAGTCGTTATAATCATGAATTTAGGGATGAAAACACAGTAACAACAAATGTGAAATGTAAACATTTCTTGTTTAAATATGCATACCTTTCTCTTTCAGCTCTTACCAATTGGATCACCTCAAAACTATTTTAAGCTAAGAAAAATAATCTCATATGTTGGCAGAAAACATTTTAACAGTGCAAATTACAATTGCATGTTGGTCATATAGATGCACATGATGGCATGTATATGTACATTCAAGTTTTATCCAATTCGAATTTCTGATCCCCATTCAATTCTTTAAAATACCATTGGGGCTAGAGTGTGAAAATGGCCATGAAAGCTTTTCATTTTTAAGTGCATTTGTCGGTAGAGGGCATCAAACTGTTTTCGATAAGAATTCTATGTAAGGCACGACAGGCTAAAATAAGTGGATCATCGTTAGGTAAAATGCATCTAGCTTTAGTGATTTTTCTTAGTGAATTTGGGGAATTTGTGTTCGATACCTATAGATTGGTCATCTTGCTTAGTTATCCCAGCCTACCACATTTCTTTCCATGCAAATAAATGCCAAGCTAGTTTATCCTGGTCTGGCCATTTAAAAGACTAGTTGTTGAAAGAAATTTTGAAGTTAAATACTTCCAGAAAAAGTAGTTTATAAAAACAGTATCTTTACAGGAATTATCTTGGCTTTGGCATGGCATAAACTGAAAAACTAATCATTGCTGGGTAACCTAGGTTGCAAGTAATGACCAGCAGCATAACATGATATTCAAAAGTGGCTCATTGTCACTACCATTAAAGTGAGAACAATTTGCATGAAATTTCAGGAAGTCTGTTTTATGACATTCACATTGGGTCAAGATGAATAAGGAGAGTAGCAGAGCAAGTCGTAACTGATTTTTAGGTGAACAATGCTGAAATATGCCTGTGTAGCAGGTTTCATTACCACAGAGAGGTTCTGTGATAAAGTTAAGTAAGACAGTTTGTAGAAGCTAGAAAGGCCGGTGGACTGGCCTTGTGCCTTAAACGGCACTTAGATAAATAACTATGATTGCCATAGCTACCAAATGGAAGTATTTACATGTCGTTCGATGAATTTAAAGATGAAAGCGAACAATGTCTAACTTAAAAACCAGATGCAAAACACTTCTGCAGCTTTATCACAGTTCCTCTGTCTAGCCTGCACAGATCAAAATCGAATGTCGTGTTAGTCACTTTGTAAAGTCCCGTTTCTTCGATCACATCCACGATCTTTTGAAGATGCCTACGATTACTCAGAGTCATTATTTTAAGTTGAAGATCTTTCAATTCGTTGGCATATTCGTCCGTCAGGCTCTCGGGATTGGTTTCACACGAAACATGTTCTTTATTCGTCGTTTTTCCACTTTTCTTGGTGGAAACGTCAGATGGCAATTTGGATCTTTTCTTCTTATTTTTTTTCGTTTTAACCTTATTCAGAGATGTTTTTTTCTCTTTGCTAGCCAAATTTTCCTCTTTCCCTTTGGATTTCTCCCTTTTCTCCAGGACCACAGGCGATGGGGGGTTGGGAGGTGAAGGAGGAGACTGCGGCATTGAAATAGGCTCTTGCATGTGAATGTCTGGTACAGTTTGTTCCTCTTCTTGCAGAGGATGAGGGGGACTGTCCGCAGAATCGCTAGACATTGGGGAAAGGATGTCACCCTCTTCGTATGCTGCGATCAGGGCTCCCAAAGGGCCATGTCCTCTGTTATTGTGCGCTGGAGATAAACTAATGCTCGAAGTAGGACTCTGACATCCTGCTTCTAAGGTCTCATCCACGCGTTGTGGTGATGGCGTGGAAACCTTAAACGACCTGGATGACTTAGTATTTTCGCTACCTGTAGAACTGTTCGATAATGATGGTGAACTCGATGGAGGATGTTTGGATTTTTTAAGAGTTTGCACATTATCATCTATTTCCTTGTTACTCTTTATTTCCAAGTTTTTCCACTCTGCTGGTGCACATTTTGTAGCGCCACCATCGCTGCTATGCCTATGTTTCTCCCGCTTTTCTTTTTTCTCCTTATCCTTGGATGAACTCTTTTTTTCACTTCTTTTCTTATCATCTTTGGACTTGGAAGAGGAATTTGACGATGACGCATGTTTCTTTTTCTTCACTTGCAAAGATTCAATTGCTGGCAATACAGGTGATTGCGACCTTTTTATTGCGCCTTTATCTTTTCTAGAATCTTTCTGGTCTTTGGTTTCTTTAGACAAACTTGATTTGGGGTCTTTGGTTATGTTGGAATTAGAAGAAGACTGTTCATTAGGAAATGAACTGGCAGTTGATGGTTTGCTTTTGGAATGCTTTGAGTGTAGGTCCTAAAAATTGAAATAAAAACAAGTTAATACAAGTATTGGAACCTTTGGCAATGACTTTAATACATAGCTCAGCGAACGTGGTTT
This sequence comes from Julus scanicus, assembly GCA_034698625.1. Lineage (NCBI taxonomy): Eukaryota > Metazoa > Arthropoda > Diplopoda > Julida > Julidae > Julus > Julus scanicus. The sequence goes on along the minus strand of JAQGBW010000004.1, from coordinate 96,184 downwards.
TTTTAAAAAAAAAATACTTATAATATCAAGACTTTATTGTCAGTATAGAAATGTCATATTAGTATTTTACATATAGGTGGGTTATTCTCGACTTAACAGACACCCTACATCATCGTTAAATCAAATTTCTTTTAACCTAGTGCATATTGCAGTGTTCAGAAATTACGTACCTTTACTTTTTGGGAATCAGGTGATGCCTTACTAGCTTTGATGGGTTGTCCAAACAAATCCACAAATGTCTGAGGAGCTTGTAAAACAGGTGTGCTTTTTATTTCCTGACAACAAAAAAAAAAGGTTCAGCAAGAGAAAAAACGTCATGTCATGCCGTGCTACATCCAAAATGAATTAAGTTTTATAAAAAACCGCTTAATATAAAATTTGGTGCTAACCTTTGTGATACTTGGCGTTGTAGTTGTAGTTGGCACAGAAGCAGTGGAAGTTGTGGAAGATTTCGGTGCTTTTATTGCTTCCGAAAAATGCTTTGTTGACTTGGATTGCGAAGAGCAGTGAGAGTTTGAACTTGGAGACGGTTTCTGCAGGGGATTCAAGCCACTTTCCGAGCCCAGAATTCCAACCTGAGAAAAAAAATACTTTAAAATTAATTATTACATACATGTTCTGTAACAGCTCATGAGGTTCAAATCTACATTTCCAATTCACATGTTCTTTCTCCCATCATAGATGTTGCCATGGGTGATAAAAACTATTCAATACAATATACCACACGAATGTCAGGTGCTAGTGCCGCAGTCAATATTTATGAATAGCTACGCCAAAATCAAACAAGCCACAATTTAATGAATTAATTTAATGAACACTTAACAAACCGACCATTTTGAACTTTCTTATGGTTCTTTATAGAGTTTATATGCATTTAGAGCTGCGCAATGCCATTTCAGATTCACTAACTTGGGTACAAAGTAAAAACTATTATAGCCCAACAATGGCTTTACTGCAATGAATGGCGAGTAAATTTAAAAATTAACACTTTCAAGTAATGAAAACAACCACTAGAAATGTCCATAAAAGGCAAAGCATTTCTTTTCCCATCATTTTTGCATCACCCCATTATTATTTCACGCTTGCCTAAAACCTTTCTCCCATTTGTTTGCAAATCTGTTCATGCAAAGCACACTATACATCGTCAATATTTCACACAAGCTGCCTTTTAACACTAGGAAAGTTGAAAAACGGCAGCTTTACTAATTTCGGTTCCGACCTGATAGTTTTTAATCACTTAGGGTAGCATTAGCGAATAACGATATATGCTTCGGTGCATCTGAAAATGGAAAATCATTGGAGCAATATACCGGCAGTACATAAGTGAGAATATACCCCAATTTTCCTTCTTACTGGTATGTGTCAGTCAATGAAAGCCCAGCCACCAGAAAGGAAGAAAAACTAAAAATTATGTTTGAAAACGTGTACTTAAAGTCAATGGCTTTCCCTATGTAGTCTTCATCAAGACATCAACAATATTAAAGCATGTCCTAAATCTATTCCGAAACAGTTCCCTACCCTATGAATAATCCCCGGGCCCTCGTATTAGTAAAATGCACACACGCTTCTTTGGGTCCACGTTGGTGCACACACCATAAAAATTGATCTAGCAAATAATATTCTGCATAAAAGGTTGGTGGTGCCTAGGCAACCGAATTCCCAGTATCAGCAATACAAAAAGCACAATATATGCTTGGCAGGTAAATCCCTCATATTCTTTGAAGCTCTTCCCTATTGGTGGATCATGCATGGGCAAGCCTGTATGCAACCTTATTCACTTCATTCAAAATAATGTCCATTCATGATTGAATTCATGTATGGCTATCAATGCATGAACGCCATTGCGCCTTTATAAATACGAATAAGCCTATTGCCAAGCTACCACGGTCACAGGACAAATCAGCTAGCGCAGGTTTTAAACCCAGAGCCATTTTCATGCCAGAATGTTAAATGGAATCACCGCCCTATTCGACAAAAAAAGCTAAAAAAAAAATAATAATAATAAAAAACTTAACTCTGATACATCTAGAACGTCAACAGGCAACATGTTTGAACTTGCAGAACACTGGAGGACCAAGAAGAGGTTATGCTACTCTGACTACACACTTTGTCTTTGTGGACAAGCACTGGACAACCAACAAGTTTGTCTTGACGTCGAATATGTGTCAATTCAAAATATTCCAGTTTGAGCTAGGTGAAAAAATGCACCGCCAACACCATTGTGCTCGATAAAAATTTTTTTGAAATTTTATGGACCTTGGTTCGCATTTAAATATTTATATTTGAATAGAAATAATATGCTTTCCCTCTTTAATTACAGCCTAGGTGTTACACTGACATTGAAAATCGATTTACGCGCACAATTCCGTAACAAAACGCCTGTTTTGTTATGCAATTTTATTGGCAAAATTGCGTTAGTGATATGCTGTATCAAAGGTTAATTCCTTTCCCACGTAATGTCTTTTTATAGAATTCCGAGAAAGCACCTCTGATAATACCTTTCCCTAAAATGATTGTCAGCGAAGAAACGCTAACTTGCATAAATGGACCCTTAACACGCCTAACATCAAAAACCGAATAATCATTACAATTTAATTATGTTTATCATATGCTATTCATTAACAGAAAACGATTGCTAATCATACGGTTTATGGTATGTCATAAACCGGTTTTTGCTACACATGAAACGTAGGTGAACACGTTTTGATGTTTCACAGATGTAACCAACGAAAATTTGATACATCGACCCAATTAATAATCAATGATAAACGCATTACAAAGAAACCATTCAATGTAATATCGAGAATAGGAATTCTGAATTGGTGGAGTCCTCGAATACATATCCAGGGACATTCGATACAAAAGACCTTCGGGCAAAATAAATTTCGATCAATTCCAGCTTTTGATATGAAACACGTCCAGCCTTGGCAAATTCAATTGATAAGAACAGTGACATAGCCAGTTAAAATAATATGCACGCCACGCCCATTACACTCGGGCTTCATTAAAGGGATACATAGTTCAAAACTGCACTATAATTATAGTAAATATATAGGGACGTTCAGTTACCAACGATGCAAAAATGACAGTAATGACAAGCTTATAATACTCAACATACCACAAGCTAGCTTTCCAACGACTGGAAACAAGTACAGCAAACACTATTATGTAATTCGCCGAATACAATTTTCTAAAATATCGAACGAAATATCTAGATAAGGATAACCATAGTACAGGTGTTTGCAGAAATTATTGAAATACAATGGGAAAATTGTTTACGATAAAAATCTTCAAATGCACGTCACTGTCCCAATTTTGAACGTTCGATAAGAAGCTATAGCGAAGGCCATATTGTTTTTATCACCCTAAATCGATCGCAGATAAAAATGAAATGTTGCATAAAGTAAAGGTAGAAATAAAAACACGCGTGGTTATAAAGTGCAAAGACTATTATTTTAAAACTATGGTGCTTTAGAGATTACATATAGAACGATGTTGGTGACTTGTACCTTATATCGTAGCTGACCTTTAATTGAAAGCAAAACAGCTCTCAACATTATCATTAAATGTGATTGACTATAATCTGTAAGTCATGTCAATTCAGCAAAATATAAAACACATTTACACATCTCCAAAAAGCTGCAGCAAAAATTGAATATACGTTTATGCAGTTCAACCGCATTACGTAACATTATTCACGCAACTATGATTACATTTTGGCCATACACGGGCAAAAACTAAAAAAAAGGAGCAGAACAAAGACATGCCAAATTTAAAGAGTTATAGAAATTCCAGAATTCCTTGAATAACAGTATAACTCTTGAAGCCGCAGTTTCTAAGGAGGTTTATGGCCATCACCGTGAAATATTCAAATATCCCGTTTTGCCGAAACCAGAAAGGCAAATTCCTTCGCTGCAAGAAATTAAATAAAAATGCAGATATTCAATATAGGCACGCGTTGCCGAGAGATTTATACTCTAGGTCATGAACCCGTTACCCAATGAAGAGTGGTTGCAGCTTGCACCAGCAGCACTTCAATATGTCCACGAATATGAGGGGCTGGATGACCAGAAAAAAAGCGAATTTGAAGAACCCACACAATAACCTATTACAGGGTTCCCCCACAAATAAAATGTTCAACTTCCCTGACTTTTCCAGGTTTTAAAAATTTTTTCCTTGACCAGCTCAAACTGCAGAAAACTTGTATTTTTACTGGGGAAAAATTGCATTTTTTTTCTTCCGAAAAGTGGATTTTTTTCACTTGTCAGAAAATTTGCATTTTTGCCACAGAAAAATCTGTTTTTTACTGCAGGAGATCGGATTTTTATTCCCGAAAAATGCAATTTTGCAGCAGAAAATTTGCATGTTTACCACAGAAAAATCTGTTTTTTACTACAGGAAAATCGGATTTTCATTCCCGAAAAATGCAATTTTGCAGCAGAAAATTTGCATTTTTACCACAGAAAAATCAGTTTTTTACTGCAGGAGATCGGATTTTTATTCCCGAAAAATGCAATTTTGCAGCAGAAAATTTGCATTTTTACCACAGAAAAATCACTTTTTTACTGCAGGAAAAAAGGATTTTATTCCCGAAAAATGCAATTTTCCGGCAAAAATTTGTATTTTTACTGAAGATAACTTGCATTTTTACCACAGGAAATCGGATTTTTAATCCCGTTCAAAAAGGGTTGAAATAGAACATTCAGATGCAAAAATTACCCTCACTAGTAGAAAACCTATTACAGCTAATTACTATTTCCCTCATTTTGTCCATATGGTGTCGTCCAAAGTCCAGAAAATTAATTTAAGCTTTTAAAAGTTCAACAATTTTTATAGTAAATTTCCCTGACTTTTTCTCAAATATTTCATTTTTCCCTAACTTTTCCAGGACTTTTCAACCTTCCCTGCTAGGTTTGGGCATTTTAAACGTTTCTTTTTTCGACTTCCAGAAAAATGCCCACACAAGTATCCTTAACGTTAAGTCAATTGCATTCCAGCCTGCTAAGTGACGGTTCCTTAAAAATCCACTCATAAGGTTCTTATGGCTTTCCCAGGAACCAAAAAGCAATTCCTGAAATGTAATCCACCATTTTCAAAGATTCCTCGTCATCACCTCGCTAATAACAGGCAAGAAGCCAGACCCTTTCTTGCGATTGGAGTGGTGTTAATAGGACGATGCGAATAGCGGTGTTCAGGCTGTTGACTTTTCTGATGATTGCCTCTGGCCATTCAAGGCGAAACAGGCTTTCCTATAGTCCAACTTTGTGAACACCTGGAGAGCACCGCAACACCTTACAATGCGTGCAACCATTTCCAGGTACACTTAACTTTCGTTAAACCGCCGCACCTGGCTTACCTTAATAAACATGATGAGAATGTGCAACATTATTACTTCGAGTACGTTACATTTGGCCAGAAGCTACTGCCAAGGGATACCGGATATGGGTTATTTATTCCACTGGCCCATGACGAAATCTTGTTGGCAAGTCCAAAAATCGAGGATTATCCAATGAAAAAGCTCGACCCACTTGTTCGATTCACCTTTCTTCCAATGACATTTCTGACAAATTGGGAAAAAAAAACACCTTTCGGATAATTGAACCAAGTCGCTCATTAATGAAGCTTTTCAAATATACCCGTAAGCCAATTTAAGGCACATGTTAGGACGAGTATGTATGTTGGCTCGCTATCGATACAAGGTCTAGAGCAAATTAATCGAAGAAATAATGGACAGAGTAATTATAAGTCTGTCATTGATAATGAGCCAATACTTGAAAAAGTTGTACATCAAAGCCGTCAGAACAAGGATATAGGAGAGTGCAACGTACTCAACGTATTACCAAATATGCATACAGGGTGTGGACTAAATGTGAACACTTAAAAAGAAATTTAAGGATAGACTGTATTTGTGTCAGCCACACAGAAAGAACTTCAGTTGGCAATGCGGCATTTTCTTCTGATTGTTCACACTCTACAGAGTTCGTGTCGGACCATTACTGAATGTTAATAGCATTTCCCAAGATATTCAAAACATTTGCTAGTCTCACACGATTTTGATAAAGTTACCCCGGACGATATACTTTCACGAGAATGTCTTGCAAATTATATAAAAACCACGTTCTAATCAGTTATTTTATCGGATTCTCCAAATACATTTGTTCTTTTTTAGAAGACGTAAACCGGAAATACAATGTTTCATAGAAAGATATCGTAAATTGACATTAGATTGTGTCAGCAATCACTATGAAAACATTGGAAACTTTTGCTTTGTGCTAAATTAGAATTGTATCATCATTATCGTGATGATTTCTTAATAATCTACTGTACAATTCCCGAACGGGTCGGTTACCCTGACTGGCATTCGAGGTTTTACACAGTTTTAGCAAATGCCAAAATAGTTCCCCTAAAAATTGGCCACGATTGTGCTTCGTCCTCTCTATTTAACTCCTCTTATTTCCCCAATCTGCATATGCCCCGGGATCGTTAAATATGCACAATAAATGAATAACCCACACGTTATAATGAATACAACCTCGCTTTTACAACATTTTTAGAATCCAACTATAAATGACATCATGATTGCAATTTGAAAATATAATAAAAACTAACATAAACTTGGGTTTAACGCTTTACGGTTAAACGACAACAGATAAATATGTGATAGTTACCTTATCCCAATATATACCAAATAATATAAATGTAAGTATTCCACTGCGTGTATATATAACGTCACCATAGCACTCCCCCAATGGATTCTATATAAACTGTTTTTAGTTGAGTTGCCAAGAATAAACTGGGATATCATTTACTCATGACAAAACACCTGATCCTATCATCACGGCATTTATCCAAAATTACCAACTTATTACCATTGCAAAAATTGTTTTGTCAATCAAGCAGATCACACGTCTACTATGCATGAAGATAAGTTTGAGCACGCAGTGCAGAAACGACAATATGAACATGCAACATATATAATTTGTAGCAGATTGTCCTGTGCTATATTCCACATTATTAAATAATGCATACAATGTATCCTACTCAGACATCGCCATAGCATAAAAAAAAGTTATAAATATAAATATGAACGTTCATTTTCTCGTATTTTTCCGCAAAGCCATTATTGGAAAAGCTGCAGTTTTTACATAGACATTAGCAACACAGGATATGGCAGTATAAAAAGCGACAAATTCGCACTACTTCCAGTTCTCGCTATAAAATGCCAACTTGAAACGTTACAAAAGCACTGTTAAGCCTTTCAGGTTTTTATAGGCTATAAATACGTCATGCCACATGACAAAAGTGGTGTGGGAAGCCTAGAAAATCTTTCAAAAAAGTTTTTCTACTCTCCAATATGCAACGTTGCATGTTGCGATCTAACACCTTCAGAGCAACGCAATTCATGAATTGGGAATTCAAATAAATATACATTCGTAGAATTTTTAATGCAAATGTAGTTCCTAGAAACAGCAACCCGTATACAACCATGCAACCAGACAGGGCTTTTATTACCGTTACATATTGTATAATTTCCTTGCAGCACGAAGAAGCTAACAAAAACCAGTTTTTGACCAATCAAATCATTACAATTCTTACATAGGACGTATTTGTGGCACAGCAAACGATTGGGAATAATTGATAAATAACATTGTAGTGTAGATTTTAGGGAAAGACACTCTGAATTCTGCCCACAAAAAACATATCTCGAAGTCGAAACCTTACAAGTCCACTCAAATAATTATTTTCTGTAACAGGCAATGGTTAACAAAGTTTCAATGAGTTTTAAAAGCACATTGATACTCCCAAGAAAGGCCTACAAACAAGTTAACTGCTCTAGTCTAAAACATCGCGGATAATACACGAATAAACTCCCTACATGACAACTTCTATCTTCAGGTGGCAGCTATACGAAACAAGGAAAAAAACTAAAAAATTGTTGAAAAAGGATCTTTTGACGTGGCCTAAATTCCTATTCATCCCTCGCAACAAGGCAATGAGAAAGAAATGTTGAAGAGCGTGTATTATGTAGAACATGCAACTCAGTCACGAGCACGTTCAAAAGTTTCCCCGTTATAAATATATATACCAGCAAACATATGTTAGAAAAGTCGCGGCGAAGGTCCGAACTAACCTGCGAGTAGCCTCGATACATCATGGGATAGGAGAACGAATTTTTCACGACCATCATCTTGGACCATTGAGACATCATTCGTAGGCAGTTGGTACGCGCGCCATGGGCCTAAGCCGAAGTGCACAATAGCATAATAATACCTTCTCCTCCCGTCCGAACCAGCCAACAACATCCATAGACCGAAACCACTAGACCTCTGGCAACCCGGTTCCGCACATTTAAGCGGGACTCGCCGCAGGCCTACACAACCTGATTCGCCAGCTGATGTTAGTCTCGTACGAGGCTAACCATCGTTGTCATGTTACTGGAAGAGCCGAAGTGGTTTCAATTTCCCATTGCTGATAAATCATACGGCGGCAGGACGTCATCATCCAACGAACGTAACAAATTACGTGATATTGATAAAAACGCCACAGAGTTTGCAATTGGGCGAATTCGACTTTTGTGGGGATGGTTTTTTTTAAAAAAAAAAAGCCTCTATCGGAGCAAAGCCCGCATTCGGTTGTTGTCGAAAAAATTAATGTTCCGAATGCGATGAAATAGGCTAGGCGCAACAAAAGATAGCGAACAGGTAGAGGATTGCCATGCCTCAGCCCCTTTGAACACGTAGCGAAAAGTTTTTAAAAAATCGTTCAAAAGTTAGTAAAAAAAAAAACCGAACGAGAGTTGCATAGCACGAAGTGTCATGCCAACTCAAGCACGGTAAACAGGACGAACAGGTAGATAACGAGAGTACAGTGAGCAACTTCGCGGTACATATACACACGTAGAAGAAGGAGAAAAAAAACTGGTTTCGCATCAGAAAACTTCAAAAGTTTTTTTGGAAAAATCCGTTGATATAAAACGTTAAAAAAAATCTAGCAGGGTCCCAAAGATGATTAGTACGTGGGCCCTCCTCAAGGGTGGGAGACGTAGTACATGTTCGAAAACTTAACTCCTATAAAGCAGCTTGTGATTGCCACGTCGAAAATTTGGAGGGGTCATTGAATGGAGCGTAGGTAGGTTGGACCGAGGAATTTAATCCATAGCATTATGCTTGCATTTTAAAGTGGTTGGCCCCATTTGGCTCGCCAAATGCTCCCAGGCTACACCAGCCCTTAAAAGCCTGTCTGCGGCCGGGATAATTTACAACATGGGTCCGTCCTTAATTAGCCGAGGATGGCCTTAATTAAGGAGTAAACTGACTCGACCCAAGCTCATCGTCTATCTATTCCCACGTCAACACTTCGGAATTGGTTGATGATTGATTTGGTATAATTTTAAATAAATTCAGAAAAGTAAAATAAATTCCCTGTCTTTTCCAACGGCCGGCATCGCCACAAAAAAAAACTAAGGAACGTTAAGAAGCGTCACAAACCCTCGACTTTTCTCCCCTCCAAAATAATCAAATGCAAACAGGTTTGAAATCACTTTGAGAAAGTGTATAAATTACGACCACTACTTTGTGAATTTTATACTTTCCCCTCCATCACCACCATCCTTATCGAGCCTATAGGTGTATTCGACCCGAACATTCATAAAAAACAAAACAAAATGGCGGCTGACCCATTCCATTGAGTTTATATTTTTTTTTAAAAAAAGCGAAAGTAAGCGAGACTTTACTGCGATGTAATGAACGGAGGAAATTAGTATTCCTCCTCAGTATTTACAGGCAAGATAACTAGCAATTTTAGAAATATGGATTACGTATTGCGTTATGCGACCATCAAAAAGTATGGATCGGCCCACATCCTATACTGTATCACATTGACCTATCAATACAATACGAAGATCTATGGAAACTATTGATTTTACAACCTTATTTAAAATGTATTTCTGTGTATTCAACCCTTGTTATTACATAGTTTAATAGTTTTTGCCAGATCCTGATCAAAACTTGTGATTAATGCTCCTTTAACATTTCCAAAATATCCAGAAGAATTTAAGTTGGCCCTGAAAGCATTTGTTGTTTGTAATGATAACTAAGAATGCAATTTTCAAAAAAGCACAGTATCATTGCCTACTAATTTTACAATTTAAACAAACGATTTGTGCAAATAAAAACTAACTTAGTGAGAAACTGAAAGGTTCATATTATTTCAATTGGAGTTCAGGGATTTTTGAACGTGACATGTACTACATTTATTTCTTAAGCAAACTTCAGCAGCTTCATTTAAGAATTAAGTAAACAAGTTCTTTATATCAACATATCCTTGTATTTCGCCAACTTCCAGAAATCTTTCCACCCTACAATATAATGTATGGCTTAATAAACTCAAGGTTTATTTCATCTATTTTATTTCTTGTTTCATTACTTTTCAAAAAGATTATGATGGGATTTGAAATTCCCATCAATTGAAGGCCATTCAATAATACAAGAAAAACACTGTGTATAACTTGACAGAATATAACTCTCGAAATACACCAGTTATACAGAATTAAAATATCGTTCAAGTAATACATATTACAAGTTCCCAAAATAGCATGCTATCCTTTGGTGATATCACACAAAATGAAGGACAATTAAGTATTCTTTAACAAGGCCTTTACATTGCAGATCCTAAAGCTATGATTTCTCATTTGCCTAAGCTCTATTGCCAAGGCCAATTACTAAGCCAGAACTACACCCAAATCTATTATGGAATGAGATTTCCATAAGGGTTCCCATCTATGGGAAACTAAGATGAAGATACAATACACAACTAAATATGGTGGGTATGGCTTTCATTACTTTTATTATTAAAGTTCAACCACTGTAAAGCTGATGAACGTCTTTCAGACATAAATTTTGACATTTAACAATGTTGCATTTCATAGGTTTTCCTTGTAAAGTCAATGGAAACTGAAGCATTGCCAAGATTGTTCATGTACATGGATTGCGGAAGTTTTGGCCTTCAAAACAGATGGAGTATTACTTGAAAGACGTTGATTGGTGGAATTTAAGGGCGCAATTTGACTTACAAAGAAAACCAAACTAAATTAGGCATTATAAAAGGGCTACCAGTACCAGATCAAAGGAAGCGATATTAGCAAACTGGAGCACAAAACAACAAGCATTAAAACTTTCAGCAATAGTTAAGACTGCATAAAATTACTTAAAAGTTCCCAAAAACGTCCAAGGCACAAGAAAGAGGCCGTAATGCCATGGGGGAACAATACTGACAGAAAAACACATTATTTCGTGCCATTTCCAGTTCAAATTAATCCCTATACAGCACTATAGTTATCAGCAATAATGTACCATACAACAAATGATACATCAGTGAGATTCAATGTCTCCCAGTACATTTAATTGACAAATGACCTGCTAAAACAATTTGTCATCAGTATTGCCGCACGTACGAGCATGGCAGAACTGCTGAGTACAGTTCGAAATACGAATTACAAGCCTCGTTAATCTCCAGTTACGTTACAAATAGCAACGCAATCTTAACAACCTTTGAATTCCCATCCATAGCAGGCTAAAATGCAAAGATAAAAGTAGTGAGGGCCTACCATTTCAGTTCCGTTTCAAGGTCTAGCCACGAATGCAAAGTACTTATTTATAGTACTATAAAGTATCGCTATCAGCTGAATATTACAACAGTTAAGAGAAACCACGTGTCTACTTAGAAAAGTTGCATATCAGCAAGTGTACAACGTCTCAATTAATACACGCTTGTAAAAGAGCAACACTGCATGTGGCAGATATGCCAGGTTCACACAGTCAGTCAAACCGACCAAAACATGTAGACTTCCACGAGATACAAGAAAAATACGAGTGTAACAACCAAACAAACTACTCTACCAAAAGGCCATTAATCGATCGTTAACGATAAAACATCCAATCGATGGCTAATGAATGGGGTTTTTGCAGCGCTCTATAATAGAAAGCAAACGCCTACTGACCGACGCAAGACATCTACATTTAAAATAGTGCAACAGTCGCACTTTGTTCAAACAGTTTTTTTAGTGGGATGCCAAAAAAATTAGATATTTGCTCATAAGTTTGCAAGACGTCTTTGTTTACTTGCTTCACCAAAGAAAACATGACTTGTAGCATATCAATGAAACAAGACTGATGCAAAAACATAGGAAACAGTTTACAGTAACGCAAATATTGTTTCAGATCAAAATTTGCAAATGTGACAAAGCCAAAGGACAAACGCATCGAGCCATAAAGTCAGCCAATAGACGTTAAGTTATTCAGAATATAAAATGACATCAACCCATTTTATTTGTAAATAAATGAGCTGCACATAAATGACGTCCACAATTTTGTTTATCGAGCAGGAAAACATATATGAACTACTACGAATGAAAAGTAGTTTTTATGTCTAATCAGTTGTACTTGTTCGATTAGATTTTGAAAGTTCACATGAGAACTGCATACAGGTTCTAAAGACGCGACTTTTTATAATTCAAGTGCAAGGAATTTCTAAAATGGTAAAAAAAACTCGACAATTTTTGCGGAATCAAGAATTTTTCTTGGTTCATGAATATAAATAAAATTACATGTCCAAGTATATCGAATCTGCTGTACCTACACATAAAGGTTGAATTAATTTCCAATAAATAAAATAAAGCCATGCAATCAAGCGGCACAGATTGAAGGAAAAACAGGAATTGCCCAATCTAAAGTTGTTTACGAGATTGTTCAATGGAAGTTTTCCAAAATCATTTTCTGGATATTTTTTTTTTGTAAAACTTTGGATGAAGATAACAGCAAACAGCCAAAGGATACACGGTTTAACGGTTGATTTCAAAGTAAGTATTCTTAAATTTCTTGAAACTTAAGCAAGCAGAATCCCATTTCTTGCTATATTATTTTTAACTATTGCCCATAAAGCATTTTAAAAATATGAATCCACGTAACATGAAATGGATGTCCATACTATAAGCCCATTTGGGTTTTCATATAATAATTTAGAATGAAGTTGCTTGATTATTGGTGTTTATTTCACAGTGGACCTCACAACCATTAGGGGTATGCAAAAATTGCACAGCCAGTTTTTAGAGAAACTATCTTAGCATTTGTCTGGAAACAAAAGTGGAAAACCAATCAAGATAATCGTTGAGTTGCTAAGTAAATATTTACTTAATTGTGATATAAAGGATGAGTTTGGTACATGGTTGGTAAACCTCTACATTTCTATGAAAATTTCAGCAGAGATATTTGAGGATAGAACTTCAAAAGTTAACTTTAGGAATGTATGCACAAACCAGAGCTCCCAAATTGAAAGCAAATGCACTAATAACTAAATCCTTAATGTTTCATACATCAGTTTCTTGATTTAATATTGGTTTCTATGAAAAATGGATGCCCAAACAAATAGACAACAATAGCACACAAAGCGTTGCATGGAACATTTCAATCGATATTTTCAGAGTGCCAGACTGAACAGATAAACGATTTTCTCAAGCAGCCAAGTTCAGACATAGCAAGGATACATCTTTGAAACAGTTTTCAAGACTTGAATAACTGAAGTTCACCCAAATGTTTGATGGCTTGTCCACCAATTTCAAGCCTTTTGGCTATTATTGAGAAATGGCACTTCACATTTTTTAGTCACTTTACAACTTGATTTCATCCAAGATTGGACTCTAAGAAGGACGCTATGCTAAAGCAAAAACTTAAATTCGGCAATAAAGCAATTTGGCTACCAGAGGAACGATAAAACTGCCTGCCAATATATTGTACAAATAATCAACTAGTAACCTACCCGCTTCTCTAATGACGTATCTGCAGCGCACATTTTACAACCCGGCTCAATAATGCGAATTTGCATTGAAAAGTTCATGAACCATCTGTGCTACACCATAAAGGAAAGCAAAACAACTCGATTGGCCGGACAACACCCAATCGTACAGAATAAAGGGTAAAGCAGTTACCAAAGAATTTCAAAACAAATTGTTGTTCAATTATTATGCAGACTTATGACAGACACTGAAAGTAGGCAAAATGATGCACCCATGAAAAGCAATTTTCTGGAGTCAAACTCAGTGTTATACCACCAGATTTATAAATATATGTAGCTATTCTCCACCAAATGTTCTAATCATATTATAGTATACAACCAGCACATGAATAATTTGCCAAGAACCCAAAAACTTTATCTTTGGAAAATAGTCGGTTATTTGTTAGAATAGAACGTTTTACTTAAAGTACCGTAACGTATAAAACGCATTAGATTCAGACCAATGATGTAGCTCTACATAAGGTCTACGGTTTTAAGAAAATATGATCTCCTTGCATTTTCTAATGAAAATTTGAATCCCAACTTCATCCTACTTATCTCAAGACAAACATCTATGCCGCCGTTGTTTATAAAATTGTCGTTCATGAGCAGCAACTATATTTCTACTACACAATGAAGTCAATAACATGCTGTTAGTATTAGTGTTGCTTAAGATATCTAATATTTTGATACTACTTACCCCTCCCGACAGGAAAACTTTTCTCTTGAAATCATCTGTTGGATTGTTGAAGGTAAGTTTTTCCAATCTACACTTGGAAATTGGTGGCCCATCCAATTGTAAATAGAGATCATAATCGAAGAACACTTTCTTCGGCTCTTCCTTATTTCTGAAATTCACTTCGATTTTCATCATAAATCCAGCATAACCCGATTCGGTTATTTGATAGGGAGGTTCTTTGACAACTGCAAGACAAACATAAACAGCAAAACTTAGTAACCCTATTGCCAGTTAAGCAATGCTCTGTTAAAAGTAGATCATTTAGGTGTGATCGTGCCAGCTACTTACCCCTTTTTGGTTTCGGAAAACTTTCGTGTAAATGGAATACCACGCGTTCAACAAAATGTTGAATATTGCTGCCTTCATAACCTCGCACGAATAATGTCCAATCGTGAGTAAACCCATCTGGAGTTGGTTTTGTACGCAGATTAGCTTTGTGTCCAAGTTCAATCTTAACTTGTATGTACTGTTTTCATTCCAAGAACAAAATAATAATTTAAGCACGTTTTGTTGAAAACGAGTTGAAAACTAATTGAAAACAATTAGCAAAAAAAGATTACCTCTTCCATGATTTCTTAAAATGCATGGGACAATTATAATAAATTATTTAGTTGCAATAGCAGTTAGTTTCTTGGACTGCATCCTGACATTTCATGTCATACTTATTCTGATGAGTGCACACGAATTTAGGGAGGATAAACTGAAATAGATTTATGAAAAAAATGTATGTAATAACCTCAATATAATGCTGCACAAAATATTGCTTTGAAAAATTGACCAAAATGGACAGTTTCTGCCTAACAATTATACATGGTTTGCTCACAACAAAAAGGAGATTTCAGTTTTCGATATTTGACCTTTGGATTTCCTACAATTGGCAATGGCAACTCAAGATAATGCAAATTAGCCGCAAAACCATAACAAATATGTTGTATTTTCTTAACTTACGTGCTGATGGCGGTCCAGACCTTCGAATCATATAACCTTTCAGATATACATGGCAGCCTTTTCTTTCACTCTCTTTAACACAAGAGGACAGGCAACAAAACTTTTCCACTGTTCTAGAACAGTTTGCCATTTGGTATTGTGTGAACGTTGGCCCATATAAAGGAGCCCCACATCTATGGGGTTTTCCCCCCATCAAATCACGGGCCTACAACCTATAGGAAGCAATACTCATTGTATCGGTATTTTTCCTTGCGTTTAGCAAGGAAAAATACCGATACAAAAAGAAAATAAATGCAGCATGCCTGTAAAACAGGAAGATATTCGATAAACGTAAAAATGTGCTTCTTCATTGAATCGGTTCGTGTGAAACGGTAGTGATTTAAATCATCGGTACTAAAGATTTCCAAATAATAATTCCCACAATTAAACTGGTTCTAGCATGTTAGAATGTATCATCGCATTGGGAAAGTGTCAAAAAAACAAAAAAAAAACAAGCAGCATGGGTATCGGTGAAAGCAAATGAATACGATTTGTCGAGATTTTCAGGCACAAAAAGCAGTCAGTCCACCTGCATGCACTGTTGTTTAGAAGTGAGCTAGAGAATAGCCATCTCAACACGGTTATTTACCTGTATCAGCATCAATCCGTTTCGCTGCACCTCATTTGAGAATCTTCGTACTGTCGGAATTTATAAAGGAACTCAAAATTTTTAGCCCTAGCAATTCAAACTAGCTTTTCACGGTCAAAACAAAACATGGCGCCGTAAGCGAAGTAATATGATGGCTTCAACGGCTCAGCCTGCACGCAACGGCTGACGGCTGACGGCACCGTTTTGCGGCACCAAATTCAACCAATGGGAGGCGTGCCTCCGATCCCGAGCAACCAATGATGAGCTGGAGGGTGGGGCCCTCTATTTTGTCATCAAATGACGTCATGCAAGGTCATGTACCCAAGGGTGGAGGCGCCATCTCAAACAAGGTGTCACGCCTAAATGTGCTTTAAATGATGATTTTTTTTAAAGTTTCTAAAAAATATGAAAGTGGGTAATTTCTTGGAAGATAGTTTATAATATATTTCTTTTCGATAAAACGAAGGGGCAAATAATTAGATTGAATTTTTTTAGCCTATTGCTCATAAATTGTCAGAATGCATCATAGATGGCGCTGAAATATTGCCAAGTAGGGTTGCAAACTTTGGCCTCAACTATTAAAATTTTAAAAACGACAAGGGCTTTTGTTTATGTGGATTATTTAAGCTTTTTCCAATAAAACTGACAAATCAATCCTCACGGAAAAAAAGAATTTAATCTTGTTGTTATTACTAATTCTATAATTAATCATCGGAAAAGTGAAGACATACCTAATGCTTTGCTTATGTTGGCAATAAAGAAAATTTACTCGTCAATTTCCGATTTTATAAATGCTTTTAACGATAAAACTAGCCATTCATCACTACATGAACTTGATGTAAATTTAAAGATCCCCATGTATTAAAAAATATATATATATATATATATATACAATAGATACCTGTTTGTTTGGAAAGCATATCGTGCATAATATAATCGCATTTTTATATTTGATAAGATTTTTTACTTTGATAATTCAAGCTGTCATGGATAGCCAATGTTTGTTTTTTAACTCATCAAAACCATAACTAAACTATTTTTAAATGATAAATGAATTAATGTTATTAAAAGTACCTTCTAGAACAAAACTTTCATAATTTTAAAAGTGAAAGAAAGCAAAAAATATTACTTATCATATTGCATCATGCCAGGTGCTGCACTTCCGGACAATAGGTTGAAAATAAAAATAGATAAACTGTGCGAATAATTATTTATCATTTATCTTAAATATATCCTGTGGTCGATAAGTATGAATGCAAATAAAAAGTGTTTTTACATCTTTTTTATTGTTTTTCTTACAAAACGTCATGTAGGTGAATTTTTGGAAGATAAATTGGAAAACTAGTAATAATAAATGGTGTGAACATCTGAATAGGATGTTAAATGGCTACCATAGATTACTAATCATAGAGTAGTATTTGTAATTCTCTTTCCAGAAATTAATATACTTGCATGTTTATTTGCCAATTATAGCAATACAAGTATCTTAAAACATTTTATGTAATTATACTGAATGTAGTGCTTCCAAAATTAAGACCTGAAATAAAATGGTGAATTCATTAAAGTTAACAGACAATTAAGTTGAAGCGAATGGCCATATCTATATTTGTGAAAACTGCAACTTCACAATGATTTTATAATCAACAAAAGTGGTTGAAAATAAATTCCTGCATCAGTGAAGCAATTTCCAAAAACAGAATGCTACCGCTGTATAGTGAAATAACAAATTCCAAAAGGATAATGAACTATGTATAAAATATAAATTCTGGTATCTGTCCATCTTCGACCGATGTCCCATTGTTGTTTCCAGCAGCATATGTGAAAGAGAATGTCACCTTTCCTCCATTTGGGCTGTCAAGCGTAACCTTTCGTAAACCTTTGGTACCATAATGAGAATCCGGTCCCTAATTGTGAACAAAGAAATAAAAACAAACAATAAAAACCTTATCTGTGACTTGATATACTATGTAAACTCTGATTTCATGATGTTTACCCTTAATGTTGCACTGGCAGTGTAATTCGTGTTTGGTGCAAGTTCAATGGGCTCTTTGAACATAACCCGGAACGTGGAATTGGATCCATCACAACTAAAGCTAGAGTCGTTAGACCCAAAAACTTTAGCTGTGTTGGTGTGTATAATCTAAAAAACAGAAAACATAATTAAAACCTTTACTACTACATTGTTTTAAATAAAAATTGTATTTTTATTTAAACTTCTATGATCCTAAAAAGCTTTTCCCCTGCACCCTTTACCAAAGAGAGAAACTTGCCTGAATGTTAACATCGTAGTCTGTGGGCCCATGGATTGATCCATACAAACCAAAGCCGACGACAAATATTCGCTTATTTACAACAAATCTAAAACATGAATAATATAGTTATAAACATTTACTGCAAAGTCGACTCTTAAACTCTCGAAATGAAAAAAAAAAAAAAAATCATGAGCATTGAGCAAACCTAATGCGGTCTGAAGTGCCACTGTAACCCCATCTGCTTTCACATTGCTGGAATCGGCATAATGTTTGCTCTTTGCCAGTCATACAGGTGCGTGGGATATCAATAAAGTTTACAGATGGCTTTGGATTGACAGTGAAATACAAGAAGAGATTGACTATTTCACGATCAGTTAATATTCCAGATTGCGCTGGTCCAATGGCAAATTCTTCTACGGTCATCAAAGGAAAGCGGATAAGCGTTAATGAGGGACCCAAAACTTGCTGTTGGTTTTCGGCTGTGAGAGGAAGATGCTGCCGAAGACATTCTTGTTCAGACCACCTGCGTATAACAACGCAAAAATTATTATATTTAACAAACTAAAATAAAATAACAGCAAGATTGGACACACAAAACTAATTCTAATGATTTCTAAGTTTTCATAAATATGTATACAATACACTGTAATTTTCAGGGTCAATAATAGCTTGCAATTTCTTGCAACTAGAAGATATAAGAACATTACAAAACCAAACTGCCGAAAACGCTAACTTGTTATTTCTTCAATTAATTTGATTTATTTAATTAAATAAACGATCTCTTAAAGTCTACACACCCTCTTCACCAAGATTTTTTTTTCTGTTAAGAAGCTGTTTTTTATTTATTTATGAGTCGTGTTTCGTCATTAATCTCGCCATTATCATTGATACTTGGCCTTCTATTACCTTTCTAATGGATTTCAGGTTAGGCGATATTTATAATGAGTACAAAAAAATTGTTCAGCACGTTGGTGGAATAATGGCTAGACTTATGATTTTATTTGATTATAATCTATACAAACGTGTTTATACATTTCTTTAATTGAATCTTTTAGTTTTCTAGCAAGAATTGCCAGCAATTTTCAAATTCTCAGCCCAATTTCCAGCATCAAGGTATCGTTAGCACACCACAAGTATTTGGCATTCCGTGAGGTCCACCCTGCCTTCTTGATTTCTTATGCTGATCACGTTGTCATATTTTACAGCCTGTCAAAATGTTTGCCAAATATTGCCAAATTTCAAGGAATGCAATCTAATTTTATGTGAACTGTTCAAAGCATATAAACTGAACAATAGGGATGGGTTGTTATGACTGTTTCCTTGTTAGAAATTTGATAGATTTACAAAACCAACTTCTTGTACTCATTGACAGCTAAACCTTGCAATGATAAGTTTCAGTTTCAGTAACATTTGTAAATATGACTTGTAGGCACATGAATAATGACTTTGATTTGACCAGAAAAGCTTTAAAAGAACTGCCTATATTGATCATAATAACGGCTTTTATGTAAATATAATTTACACAATTTAAATAGGCATATAGTACGTAGTATACGAATTACAGAAATAAGCACAAATGTGAATTTTTTTTATTTATCTTAACATTAAAAACTAAAACTAATAAAATGCAGTAAAAAATGGCCATGGGCATCCATATTCTCTGAGTTTTCGGTTATTTGAGATAGGTTCTGTTCACATTATCTTGGATAATCACGGTTTCACATTACTAGTAGGCTATATCAAGAAATGATTGCCTAGAAAGAATGATTACTTAAAGTTACATACATAATAATTGTACTTTAAGTGTGGCTTGCTAATACTCAAATTAACTATCAATATGATGGTTAAAAAAAGGAAAACTGCAGTAGGATAGAGGAAAAATCAAAAGCAGGAATAATTACCTAACCACAGCTTGAAAGAGTTTTGCTTCCCTGATGTGCAATGTATCCCTTTTCAAAACCACGCATAAAGTGTCCAAGTCAATGTCTGTAAATCCTTCAGCCGATAATGCTTCCGAAGTATTTTTATCAATGGTCTCCAAACACAATGCTGCCAGTTGAGGTTCGTCAAATAAGCGTGCTTGCGTGAGCAACATAAAGGCATTGTCACTGCTCAAGTTTCTTTTCAGAAATTCGACGCAAGCAGTTTCCAATGCCGGAACTGCATATTTTTTCGCTGTATACAACGTGGTCATAACAGTTTCTGGGCCGATCTGGACTTCATCGGAATATAGGAATTTGAGGAGGGCCAGAAAGGCGGCTGGTTCGACATCCGGAAGTTCGATCGACTCGTCCTGCTTCGTTGCCATTGCCCCATTAAACATAGCGTCGAAAACGGCACTTCCAACAGAAAGCACAAACTTGTGGGCAGGTATCTGTTGCTGCTGACATCCTTTCCCAACGATAAAGTGGACGTCACTGAGTATCTCATTGTTAAACATGAAGGCAAACCGTTCTTTTACGGTCGTCTTGGTAGCTTGCCAATTATAAAATTGGGTTGGATTGCTGGCATTTAAATTATTGGACGTCGTCGTGCTTACCACTCCACTAGAGCTATTACCAGTATTACTATTCCCAGCAGCAAAACTGCTTCCCCCTGACGCGTGGTTAATCGCTGCCGTCGTGCTTAATGGTGAAGTAACGTGCCTCAAACTAGAACCGACAACGTTTTGCGATTGGTGATTCGAGGGAACGCTTGATGCCAGCGATAATGTTGAAGGATTATTAGTGGGCTCGGTGGTGCACATGTTTTGATCTAATGATCTTCTCTGAGTTTTGGGCGAGTAACACCCACCATCCCCTTTAGGCGAATTAAAATCCATATTAAAGTCAGTTATTTGAGAGCTATTCCTTGAGTTTTTTTACCTAATGGCTAGATGTCACGAGTGTAATTTAAGAAACCAATCTGAAATAAATTAGATTACAAATAAGGCACCATCATGCGTTTCATATTTCAACACCACTGTCACATAGTTTTGAGAGAGCTAATTAGTAGATCGAGGTCAACAACATAGTTACTTATCAAGATACATCAAGGTACAACAATCTCAAGGTTAATGGCTAGAAAAATGTTTCCAGCATGTCATTTTCCCCCCCTCTTAGAACTGAGGCCTAACCTATGCACCAGGAATTTTAAATATCAAGGCCTAAAATGACCAGTGGTGGGCTCCATAAATTCCTCGAGCAAAACGTAAAATATGCCAAGGTCTGAGTGAGGGCAGCGAATCAATATTTTAGGCCTACTTACTTACGTTACATGTAACGCATCCCCATTCCAATTCGCACGTATCACCGCTTCCTTATGAACAAAACTAACATTAGTTAACAAGCCGGTTTCAGAAAACACATTGCGAAACTGAGAAATTTAATCAACTGCAACAAACCGACAAAATGAATTCAGAAAACACGATGTAAACAGGAAGATATTACAGCTGTAGCAACAGCGCCCTTTACATAATACAACGGCGCTCGTTATTACGACTAACAAAATATCGAGGGCGCCAATTTCAAATATAAAATTAGTTCAGAGTAATGTACAAATTAGTCAAGATAAACACTTGCGTGATTATAAATACAGTATTACAATATTTTAATTAGAACTTTACTCTTAATTATAATGCCAAATAATATACTTATTGCTATAAAAACAACGGCGTGATATTAAACATACCTTCATCCATTGTTACAACAATTGCTTATTGCTACATGAAAATGTATATATTACATCTTATTAGTTGAAAGTAGCACAAATAAAGTAAATGTTGGTGATAAACAAATGTGAAATCAATTGGGGATAAAGATAGAATATATGCAGGGTGAAAAGGTTGACAACAGACATCTTACCGGACAATCACATTGTATGTCATAAGTTTTGAACTATGTTTATATGGCTGAATTAGTAAAATCAGTATATACTTATTTGTTTTTGGAGCTTGCTGATTGATGAAAATGGGTAACAAAATGTATTTAGAATTGAAGTTCAACAATCGGCCGACGACGTCTAGTACAGCTTCCAGTATGAGCAATTCTTAATCCTGAAAGATTTAAGGGAAAATAAAATTAAACAAACTAACTACTTATCCATGTATGTTTAAAATTAAGAAGAATTAGTTCATAATATAAGCTTGGGGAAGACAGTGGTCAACTTAAATGTACTTGTATGACTTTAAAGTAGTATCACCTGCTATAATTTTGCTAGTTGTATTTCACCAGTTGCTACCATTTTTTGTAGCGAACGATTTTACAATGAGATAACAATTTGTAATAAATGTCTCTGAAATGAGATTTGGTTGTGTCGTCAGCTTGTTGGGCCACCACATTTTACATAAATTTACTGATAACTTTTGCATCAGGCAACAATTTTTGAATAGAGATTTTACACAACTGAAAACATTTTCAATTTGTCATTTGAAAAAGGTTTAGTTGGTATCACAGTTTGGCCGCTTTGCTCCATTATATTTGTCTACTTCCGTTACTTTAAAACTTTTTTTACAAAAAAGTACAAATGGCAATTACGATTTGTTACCTTGATAGTGTTAGCTTAATATTCATAACTACAGCGCGGTCAGTTTATCTTACCATGAATATGTCTGGCTTCACAGTTTAGTTCATGATGATTTGAGTAAGTGACTCTATTGGTTCCACAGACAGGTCTATAAACAAAAGGGATGATACATCCAGAATCGTAATCGGTGATCACTACATAAATTAAAATAAGCAAAAACGAAATATGATGATGCAAATAAACAAAAAGTATACAAGTTAAGATAAAACGTATTACTTACCATATGGCAATAAAAGTGCCATTAAGATGATCAAAATAAAATTCATTCTTGAATTTCGATCACTAGACATGCTGATTCCAGTAGATTTTCTAAAGAAACTGTAAACATACAAGAAGATATAGGCACATATTAATGTGTGTGGGTTACATTTTAACATTTTTGGATTCTGAAATAATAATATTATGAAATTTTCATATTATATTTACATACATGCAGCCAGATGTAATATTTTATAACTCTACTTAGTAGTTACGCATGTTTTAGCGTTTTTAAATTAACCAAAATCAGAAAATCACTTTCATTGCTAAATATATAAATTTGAAAAAAATAATTAGCCTATTCAAATTTGTCCGTTCAAAAATACTCATTATCACATAATTAAATATTTTTTTAATTTGTATTACACAGTGTTTTGTAAATAATACATACATGTTATGTGTTCGGAAATTAGTAATTAAAGGTTAATTTTAATTTGCCAAACTGACTAAAAGTGAACTCACCAATTATTGATTCCCAGTTGTTAACTCTCCCTCTTGAAACAACGAATCTTAAGGAAAATGCTACTCGTATATATATATAGAAAATTGAACACAATGAAAATACTGAATAATAATCCTTGCAAAATCTTAGAGGAAGGATGTGTAGGTCCGGCTTTAAACTAAAATGTCATAAAAAATGACTTAATAGCTAGTCACCCTTAATTTTTACAAGCATTTTTTTGTGCTATATTCGGATTTCCTTATCACGCTATTGATCTCAATTTCAACCGGATCTGGGCACATCATTACAAAATGTCATTTTGGTGTTAATCCTACTGTTTTCTCAAAATGTTTGATCGTGGAAACAATCAAATTCGCCCTTTACCATGTGGAGTATGTTTAGGACTGATATGGAATAGAAACTAAATACTTTTTAGGACCTCTTTTACAATTATAGACCTTCTTAGAAAATGTTTTCCAATCCTTAATTTTATATGGGGCACCTTCACTGTGGCAGTTATTAAACAGAAGGGGGTAATTTGAATGCATTTGCAATTTATCTGACCATGGGTACAGTGTATTTATGCAATGAAAATACAAGCTTATTCATTTTCCAGAATCTATTACAAATACCATTCTGCAAAATTTTCAAATGAGGGTATGGGTTTCATTAAATTCATGTGAAAATGACCAAACCCTACTACTTGTGGACAACAGAGCGTCGACATGGTTATGATTTGAAAACAGTAACCCAAATCAATAAAATATTTATTGTCACTATGACCACATGCCATGTTGTGGCAACCCATTGATAGAGAAATTGCAATACCAAAACATAGAGATTTAGCTGTTAACTGGGTGGAAACTTTATAATAGGCCTAAAACTGCTATTTTAATTTCGTAGTGCATTCAAGACCAACCAATTTGATTTGGCATACTCCGAATTTATTTTAAAACATCAGTGAAATGTCAGATACCGATAAAATTTCCTTAATACCAAATTCGCCATCGAAAGATGTACCGATATTGACCCCAGTGACAAGTTTTCAATCGGATTCATCGCTTTACGGTGGGAAATCGAAATCCATCATTAATTACAAGGATCTAGCCGAAAAAGTCAAAACTAATCCAAAGCCGTACAAACGCAAACAATATTCAAAACCGCCCAAAAAATCATGTTGGAAATTTTTGTTGCGTTTGTTATTTTCCCATTTGGGCCTTTTTTTGCTCGTATGTGCTTATTCAGCTTTCGGAGCCTGGCTTTTTATTCAAATTGAGCTACCCAACGAAAATCAACAAAGACGACTGAAAGACATTAAGGCTCTTGAAATCAACGACACCATGACTTACATGGCCGATGTTTTTTGGTACTGGCAAGACAAGAACTACACTTACGACGAATGGGTTATTCGGGTGAGTAAAAAAAACAAGAATTTTTGCCAAAAATTCAGCATATACGATTTTGAACTCTTAGTTATCTATAGTGTTTTGAAAAAATATACAAAAAAAAACAAAACAAAAAAAAAACATTATATAAATTATTATTAGGATATTACTTCTAAAAAATGTATTAATGCAAGTAAAATTATTGCCTGTTTAGAAAAATATGCTTTGGCATTTCACAAACTACTTATTTGTTTTTGTATTTTTTTCTATGCTTGTAAATTTCAATCCACTGCGCCTTTGTCCATACATAAACTGCAACTGCATGGTTTTAAATTATATTTGATATATTGAAAAGCAAATCACGAGCATCATCTGCAATTTTTTGTAAAATTTTCAAGCATATTAATTAGCGAAAATCTTTCCAAAACTTTAAAAAATTGTAGAAACCTATGATTTTCAATTTAACTTCATTGAAAAAAATCTCATTTTCAAGTTAAAATGAGGATACTGGTTCCCCTACTTTATTATTAATTAATAAGAATATATTTAATTTAAAATATTTCATACAATATATTTAAATATAGAAAACAAAATTGCATTTTTGCCCCGTTGACATTACACTAAACACCGATAGTCAAGCAATCACACAATACACCAAAGTAATGCGTGTTTGCCTACGTTTTGGGTCAAAACAAATACAGTGTAGGATATAAAAACTACACACCAGTGTTTTTTAACATTTTTTAACTGACGGCAAATTAAAGTAAGTCTTAAATAGTTGAGGCAAAAAACTGGAATACAAGATACCAAATTATCAATCCAGCGACATAAAGGGGAACTTTTTGATGCTTTATAAAACCTCGTTCCAGTTTATCAGAAAGTCGATGACATTTTTGGAGAAATTTTGTGAAATACAGAACGGTAATAACGGACATAATCTTTTAAACTAGGTGCGAGCAACTTTAAAAACATTTGAACTTTACGTAATCGAATCAGCAGAAGAATATAAATACAATGGCTCGTATGGCACCTGGGAGTATGATTGGGAATTCTCAAACTCTTTACTTTATTCTGTAAACCTTATTACAACAATCGGTAAGGTATTTTTAATAGGTTATAATCATGCAGCTAGTAATTTAACTGACTAAATTATTGCTGCTTTATTTTGTTACTCTCCAACAGGTTATGGTAATATCACTCCAAAAACACATTTGGGAAAGATCATCTCTATTATCTATGCAGTGATAGGAATTTCGCTCTTGGTATTGTTTTTGGCCAGCATTGGTGGTATGATGGCAAAAGCAGTCAAGTAAGTTGTAAATAAGTCTTAAAAATGTTTTTATTAAACAATTGCTGTGCTCCTAGATTAGGAGCAATCCTAAACGACTAGGATTTAGTACTGTGGCTGTAGTCACGAAATAAATTTCATCTTATTGAAATCGGTTTTCAGTAAGGATGAAATCTATTCCGTGATCGACATTTAGTATACACCAGAATCGCCTCTTTAATTACTAAAACTTACTTTTCAGATATACTTACAGCAGGTTATGTTGCCGATGGTGCCGATCAAAACGTAAAGTGTCCGAATATCGTAAAGGAGATGACACCATTATCGTTCCCAGAGATTACATGCGATTGGCCAATGAACACGTGGGTCTTGAAGAATACATGCCAACCACTGAAGTTATGGTTCCCATTTTACTGTGTTTGGGCATCATCGCACTCTACATAGTTGTTGGATCTGTGATCTTTTCTCGATGGGAAGGCTGGGATTTCACCACGGCCACTTATTTCACCTTCATGACCATTTCAACAACTGGTCTTGGAGATTACGTCCCTGGTCGCAGCTTTTTAGATTACAAAGATGGTTTCACAGCAAGTTTGCGCATGCTTTTCACATGCTTTTATTGCGCTTTGGGGATGGCCTTGGTATCGATGGGGATAACCCTGATGCAGGAGCAAATCAAAGCCAAAATTAAGTGGGCTGCCATTGAAATTGGTTTGGTGAAGAGTGACGAGGAACTGAAAAAAGAACAAGAGAAGTTATTGGCCTCTTCCTAATTTAAACCATGCATGTTTAAAAAATCATAGGGATTTTTGGTTTGGACATTACAATTTTCACGCGTGTTTTAGTGTGTCCACAGGGTGATGTAACCGGCAAACAAAAGCAAAATTCGCATGATGATTACCATTTCAAAAAAATATTGCAAATAGGTGAACGGTGGTGATCCATTTATACCATCGTCTAGAATGATCCTTTGCAATGTAAAAAGTTATCTTAAACTTTTTTACATAATGAATTTGATTATCATTGAAAAACGGTAATGAAATTAAGCCATGTGGAAGTTTTATCAATTCTCAGTTTGTTTAAAAAAGCACATTAAATTCATGAAAAGTATTCATAAATATATTTCAGTTTGCAGAATGTATTAATTGTTTGTGATCATATCTTAAGTCAGATTTAAGAGGTTATTGAATATGAAGTTATAAACCATTAAATATGTAGTTAAAATGTGTGTTTGTTACTTACAACAGATTTTAGATTTATATATATATATATATATAGCCCCAAACATAATTCCAATGGAGTTACATAACTATTGCAACCAATTTATCGTTTATTGTATACCTTACAAAAATAAAGCACCATAAAATAATGTTCAAACCTCAACTTCTAAGATTTATTTAATAGCTTTGTTATCAACAAATCCTAACTGCAACATTTGCTTGTCATTAAGCGTATACAATTGCAGGCACAACATTATTCCAAAAATCCATATATTCTGTTCGATATCCATCTTTCATAGTTTGTTCTACTAGAAATTCCAAATATTGGATGCCGCCTAATGGCGCTGGATTCCAAGTTCCATTGCCTGGGATAGGATTTGGATCCCTTAAAAATATAAGTTTATTTTTAAAATTATAACATAAGCATTTCTAGGAATTATTAAAAGACGACCAAGGAATTTTAAAATAAGACACAAACATTTTAAATTAATAATGTACTTAATGTCTGACTAGATTTTTGGGTTCAATTCCTCCACTAAGAGGACGGAAAAATGAAGTTTTTACATTTTATTAGCCTGACAATGTTTATTTATATTTTGCCAGCTTTATATAAAGATCTTTAACTATCCAACACCGAATCTCAATGATCTAATAAAAAAAAGTAAAATCAATAAAATAGGTGAATAATTACAGGTTAGTAGCAAAATTCGTCCACATCTCAATGAATGCATTAGACACAGTAAGATCATCGCCTTTAAGTACTCGGCCTTTAGAGAAAATATAGAAGAGCTCCTCACCGTGCGAAACCTCTAAAAATGTACACGTTAAAACCACCCATTATTCATTTATTTTTTGTACGTGTCATAAAAAAGTGGTAACTTGTACTTAGCCATTGTAGTTACCTGGTTCGCCTGAGAAATTATTGTGACTCGAAATTCCAACATATTCGAAAACATACATATAAGCTGCCAGACCATTATTAGTGATTTGACGAACCCAAAAATCGTTTTGAGATTTAAAAACAGCATCAGAATACATCTAAAAAGTACACATATAATTATAATTAATCTATTATGATGCCTTTATTTAGAGAAATGGAGAAAAAAACAGCATTATATCAACAGTCGCATACTTACATCAATTGCAGCACGAATAACCTGCGTTTGGTTGTTAAGGTCGATATCACTCATATATTCATCCTTGATTGCATAGGAAACGTTAACCAAATTGGTTCTATAATTAGTTAACGCAAGGAGAATCTCGGGAAGTGTTACATCAAAAAAGTAATCGTCCATTACAGTAAAATATTCCTGGGTCACTATTGCAAGAAAATAACAATGCATTTAAAGCACGAGAAATAGTTTATAAAGTTTAACAAGTTTGTACTCGACAACTTACATTCATAAGCCATATCGCCTTCATCTTTGTTGACCCCAGAAATAAGTGGCACTTTATTAAAGTTTCCGCTTTCTAAAATATCGATTGGTTGTTCCCATATAAATTGTCCAAATTCTGGAGTTTCAATAACAGGAAGAAATGGAGTGAGAAAGATTTTGTATCCCTTTCGTTGAAAACATAAAAGAATTTCATGAAGGTGCAGTTCATTCAAAATTACTAACTAAATAAAAGTGGAGCAGGATTAACTTACGTTTAGATTTTCAGATGCACGAACAAGATCAGTAGCAGTTTGTTCACGGAGACAATCAACTAATATCTGAGTGTTATCAGTGGAACAATTAAACTCGTTAGCTATGGCAACAGCCCAAACATAAGGGTCCATCTCACTGGCCCAAGGTACAAATGCTGATCCACTTTCTAGAATGGCACCACGAAACAAGCCTAAAAATACATACGTTCATTTCAAATACTATTTTTTTTTCATTCTATATATTTAGCATACAGTTGTAAGAAAACATTCAAATGTCAAGAATATAGAATCTTAAAAATTTCAGATTACAATAATGGTAAGGACAAAATATACTCCTAACCCCTGATAAATGATATTAAATTAACTGAATTTACAGACATAAGTTTTGCATTTATTACGCATTAAAATTGTAAATAAACTTAAATACTTCTTTTAAGTACATGTAGCTAAACATAGTTTTATTAAAATTCGAGAATACTCGATAGCAAATTTAGGTGTCTCAATAATGCGTAATATTTGTAAAAACTAATTGCAAAAATGTATAAATAAAAAGATGGCCACATAATAGACTGAGTAAATAAATAAACGATGTAAAACCTACAGAAGCTAACACTTCTTACCAGCAGAAACAGGAGATAGCATTTGGTACGAAACAGAGGCTGCTCCTGCACTTTCGCCTTGCAAGACAACACTACTGGCATCTCCACCAAAAAAAGCAATATTAGCATTTACCCATTTTAGAGCCAGAGATTGGTCTAACAATCCGTAATTTCCAGAAGCAGCACCGTCACCAGTACTCAAAAAGCCTAAATTGAAATACAGAAAAAATGCACATTCAGAAATTCCATCCAGATCAACGTCCAGATAGGATGAAATAGATTCCATGGTCACATATTATGTTTCCAAATAGAAAGTAACTATACAATAGTCATTATTAGGTCCTTATGCAAAATGGAATTTTTAAAAGAATTTCAAAATTGTTAGTTGAGAAATACCTTAACACTATAGGTTGAAACAACGTACATGTTCTAAACTAGGAAATTTTAGAGCATAATTATTGATAGTTGATAATGTAGTTACCGAACACGCTCAAACGATATGCTAAGGTCACAAGAATAACATCTTTTTGCATATAAAGTTCAGGTCCTAAAAATTTTGAAGATGGTGATCCCATAAAAAATTCTCCTCCATGTATATAAACTATGGTTGGTAGAGGACCTGATTGGCCATCAGGTAACTGTAAAAAAAATTAATACGTTACAATTTGAAACTATTTTGCTGTTTTTGAAAAGCATAAAGAAATCAAATACCTTAGGAGTATAAACATTTAGTATTAAACAATCTTCCTGACCAACTCCAACCTGAGTACATGAAGGGCCATTTTCGGTAGCATCGAATACATCATCCCAACCATCTGCTGGCAAAGGAGCCTTTTCAAAATATTAAAAAAACCAACGATGTATTTGTTAACAATGTAAAAAACATTCAACATATGCCAGAATTTAGCATCTCCTGCAAATATAGAAAGATTCAAAACTTTATGAAGCACCTTAAATCGAAGGTCTCCTACAGGTGGTTGACCATAAGGAATTCCCCTAAAAGAATAGAATTCTCGTCCATTTGCAGCTGTATCCACTGTTCCTTGAACATCTCCTTGAGCAATTGTTACAATAGGATTTTCCTGACCTCTTACCTGTGAAATTCCCACCAAAAGACAAACTACAAATGCATTAAACATCTTTCATGGACAATTGACAAATGTAGAAATGGTACCACGAAATATACCTCTATATAGCCAATTTTTATCTCTAAAAAGATTAGCACTGTGCCATTAGAGGCATACCCGAGAAACAATATATATATACTACATATCAGTTAATCAGATATGTTGTCATTTACTGTATCTCGACGAACTAAACTAAATAAAATAGACACTATCTGACTATCACACAATTATTTTTGAACATGCCATTCCGAATACATTGATTAAATATCTCAAATTTATTTATTGCATTATGCTAAAGCTGTAACATAAAGCTGTTGAAATTAACACCCTCGACCAACTAGATTGTATTATATGTTGATCATTAACCACTAGCAATGCACACATGCATATATTTGCATAAATTAATATTCAAATCGATTTTCAGCAAGGATGAATACCATTCCAAAACCACAAATATTATTTCAATAAATTCAACAATTGAAGAGAAATTTAGTTCAAGCTAGAATCGCAAAAGATTTTAGATTGGGTTACATAAGCTCAAAACATAATTTCAATGGGGTTACATAACTATTGCAACCAATTTATCGTTTATTGAATACCTTACAAAAATAAAGCACCATAAAATGATGTTTAAATCTCAACAATTCTTAACTGCAACTATTACTTTTAATTAAGCATATACAATCGCAGGTACAACGTTGTTCCAGAAATCCATATATTCTGTTCGATATCCATCTTTCAAAGTTTGTTCTACCAGAAATTCCAAATATTGGATGCCGCCTAATGGCGCTGGATTCCAAGTTCCATCGCCTGGGATAGGATTTGGATCGCTTAAAAAAAGTTATTTTTCAAATTATAATACAGATATTCAAGGAATTATTAAAGGAAAACCAAGAATTGATATTGTAAAATAATGTTTTCTTTCATGAAAAATAACCCATGGGTCAAATGCTTTGTTTTCATTAAAAAGGTACTTAAATATTTATATTTTGCCAGGTTTATGACCATTATTTACATAATTCCAAATCTTATTAATCGATATAATAAAGAAACGAAACACAATAAATAATATTATGTAAATATTTACAGGTTAGTAGCAAAATTCGTCCACATCTCAATGAATGCATTAGACACAGTAAGATCATCGCCTTCAAGTTCCCTGCCTTTCGAGAAAATATAGAAGAGCTCTTCACCATGTGAAACCTCTGAAAATTTACATCATAAAACCATTCATTATTCCTTTAAATCTTGTTGTACGTATTCATGAAACTTAAAGCTGTTGTTTAGGCTTAGCCATTGTATTTACCTGGTTCGCCTGAGAAATGATGGTGGCTCGAAATTCCAGCATATTCAAAAACATACATATAAGCTGCCAGACCGTTATTAGTTATTTGACGAACCCACAGATCGTTTTGAGATTTAAAAGCAGCGTCAGAATAAATCTAAAAATGCAAAATAAGTGAAAGAATGTACAAGATTACTACAGTTCATTAAGTATCGGAATTTCAATTCAGCTGCATGTTATGATGCCTTTTCTTATAAAAAAATAAATTAATAACGACAGTCGCCTACTTACATCAATTGCAGTACGAATAACCTGTGTATGGTTGTTAAGGTCGATGCCTTTCATATATTCATCCTTGATTGCATATGAAACGTTAACCAAGTTGGTTCTATAATTGGTTAAGGTAAGAAGAATGGCGGGAAGAGTTACATCAAAAAAGTGATCGTCTATTGTAGTAAAATACTCCTGAGTCACTATTACAAGAAATAAGAATTATTTGAAGCACGAGTAATATTTGAAAGCTTATCAAATAAGTAGTCGAGGACATACATTCATAGGGCAAATCGCCTTCATCTTTGTTGACCCCTGAAATAAGTGGCACTTTATTGAAATTTCCGCTTTCTAAAATATCAATAGGTTGTTCCCAAATAAATTGTCCAAATTCTGGAGTTTCGATAACAGGTAGAAATGGAGTGAGCAAGACGCTGTATCCCTATGATTGGAAATATGAAATTCATAAATTCATTGTTCACTTCAATTTATTACTAAGTATTTATTAACTGAATAAAAGTGCAGAAAAATGAACTTACATTAAGATTTTCAGATGCATGAACCAGATCCTTTGCAGTTTGTTCACGAAGACAATCAACTATTATCTGAGTGTTATCAGTGGAACAGTTAAATTCGTTAGCTAAGGCAACGGCCCAAACGTAAGGGTCCATCTCAAGGGCCCAAGGTACAAACGCTGATCCACTTTCTAGAATGGCACCACGAAACAAGCCTAAAAATACAGGAACATCAATTACATTAATTAGTTCATTTCAATTACTAACATAAAAGTTTTTCTCTCTTTTATTATGCGTGAAATATAAAAACTGGATGATACTTTTTTAAAACAATGGCCGTCAACGTATAAGGCATACTATTGATAACTTTTCTTACCAGCGGAAACAGGTGATAGAATTTGGTAGGAAACAGAGGCTGCTCCTGCACTCTCGCCTTGCACAACAACATTACTGGCATCTCCACCAAAAGAAGCAATATTAGCTTGTACCCATTTTAGGGCTAGAGATTGGTCTAACAATCCGTAATTTCCAGAAGCTGCACCATCACCAGTACTGAAAAAGCCTAAATTGAAACACAGAAGTAGTACATTCATCAAATTTGCATAGATTGTCAGTTATTCAGAAATGCATTCCCTGTTTTCACACAATTTTTTTGGACCACATCACGAAATCTATTCCGTAATGTGCTACGGTATCAAATTTTTAAGCAAAATTATTGAAAAATGATAATGTATAGTTACCAAACACGCCCAAACGATAACCTAACGTCACAAGAATAACATCTTTTTGCATATAAAGTTCAGGTCCATAGAAAGCTGAATTCGGAGATCCGAGAAAAAATTCTCCTCCATGTATAAAAACTATGGTTGGTAGAGGGTCTGATTGTCCATCAGGTAACTGGGATTGAAAAAACCGAATTTAATACGTTAAATTGTTTGAAACTATTTTTTTGTTTGTAAAAACACGTGAAGGAATCAAATACCTTAGGCGTAAAAACATTCAAGATTAGACAATCTTCTTGACCAACTCCAACCTGAGTACATGAAGGGCCATTTTTGGTAGCATCGAAGACATCATCCCAACCCTCTGCTGGCAATGGGGCCTTTTCGAAATATTAAAAAGCACAACGATGTATACTTGTGAACAATGTAATATATGCGAGTATTTAAAATATCTTGCAAACATCGAAATATTCAGGACATTAAAACGCACCTTAAATCGAAGGTCTCCTACAGGTGGTTGACCATAAGGAATTCCCCTAAATGAGTAGAATTCTCGTCCATTTGCGGCCGTATCTATTGTTCCTTCTAGATCCCCCTGAGCAATTGTTACAATAGGATTTTCCTGGCCTCTAACCTGGAAAAATCCCACCAAAAGACAAACTACAAATACATTAAGCATCTTTCATGGATAATTGACAAATGTAGAAATGGTACCACAAAATATACCTCTATATAGCTAATTTTTATCTCTAAAAGATTAGCCCAGTACTATAATAGACTTACCTCAGAAACAATATATTGTATATCAGTTAATCCTAGATATGTAATAATTAAGATACCCAAAATAATCAGAAAAAAATCGTGAAATTTGCACAATCATGGTTATATAGTAAGTTGTATACTACGTATACGTGCTTACTTCTAAACAACTTCAGAATTTCGTGATATCGTATCAAAATCAGATGGTCCCATATACTCGTATATCTAGACAATCTAAACTAAAGTGGACAGCAACAACTATCACACAATTATTTTTGTACACGACATTCTAAAAAATGCGAATTTGATACTTCAATGTAATTTATTTCAGTACACAGGTACATATTTATTTCATTATTATAAAACGTAAACTGCAATTATAATTAACACCCACAATCGACTAGAACATTGATAAGTGTTGTTCATTAACCACTGACAATCTCAGGTACAACGTTATTCCAGAAATCCATATATTCAGTACGATATCCATCAAACATTTGTTGCTCTACATTAATTTGCAAATATTTGATGCTGCCTTTTTCGTTTGGATCCCACGTAGCATCTCCTGGGAGTGGATTTGGATCACTTAATGTAAAAAATATTAGTTTAAATTATAATAGCAAAATGTATGTTAAAATTCAAGGCTAGTTCTCTAAGAAATTTTTAAAATTTAAATTATGACAAGAAATACATGGAAAAATGTCTGTCACAAAATATACAATTTATGAGTACGGGATATCTTGGTGCATGATTACTCACAGATTAATGGCAAAATTGGTCCACATGTCAATCATTGCATTAGACACAGTAAGATCATCGCCTTTAAGGTCATAGCCTTGAGAAAAAATGTAGAACAATTCCTCAGCGTGGGAAACTTCTGAAAAATTGCAAGGCAAAAAGCATTTGTTAAAAATTGCATATTTTACAATGAAAATTGAAGTTATTTTGGTAATATTTGCCTGGTTCTCCAGAGTAATTATGAGAGCTTGAAAGTCCAACGTATTCAAAGATGTACATATACATTGGTAAATCGTTGTTAGCCATATTACGAATCCAAAGATCATTTGGTGCTTTAAAGCCACCATCAGATAACATCTGAAGAATTTGAAAAATAATAAAACAATAAGAATTATAATGCAAGAGTAATTGCATTTGTATTGTTTGAACTTACTATAGATTATAATGGTGGAATTTTGAAACCATACATTATATAAAAACAGCTAGTACATCAGAAAAATAATAAAATCGCAAATTTGAAAACATAACATAAGTTTTGTATTAAAATTCAAAAAATCAACTCGCGCCATTGCAATTTAGTTTCCATTTTTAAATTCTTAAAACTGTTGAAAAACTTTTCACATGCCAAATAGCATTATATGTGTATATAATTCAATTCCCGGTTAAGAATGTTATAAAGTTTGTTAGTAGTTGGGACCCTATTTACCAAACCTAACAGTCAATACTTAAAATTGTACTGCAATACTGTTTTCAGATAATGCAAGGGCCCTAGGCTCCTCCTCTCTGAGCATAGTCGTATTTTTTCTGAATAATTTTTCGTTAACTTTTATACTTAACAGTAATTGAAAAAGTAACAGTAATAAGTCAGTTACTCACATCAATTGAAGCACGAGCAACCTGTGAACTGTTCGTCACATCGATAACATCGTAATATTCTGCTTTAACAGCATAGGAGACATTCACCAGATTCGCTCTATAATTTGTTAAAATGTACATAATTTCTGGAAGCGTTTCATCAAAAAACTTGTCATCTATGACGGCAAAATAGTCTTTGAAGTCTATTAAAAAAAACATGATGAAAAAAATGGTTTTAAATGTATGGAATAATTATAAAACTATTCAGATTAAATCAAATAGGTTGCTTACATCCATAGGGTAAATCGCCTTCATCTTTGTTGCAACCCGTCAAGCTAGGTACTTTATTATAATTTCCACTTAATAAAATTTCCATTGCTTGTTCCGTAATAAATTGTCCATATTCTGGGTCTTCAATGACTGGCATAAATGGAGCAATCATGGTGTTGTATTCCTATATGACAAGAAAAAAACATTTAAACAAATGAAATAACAAGATAAGCTGATAATCTGAAAATACAGTAAAAACCTTACTCCAATTTTCTTAGATTGTTCAACAATATTGTCAGCAGGTTGTTCCCTAAGACAGTTAACCATTGCTGTTGTGTCGTCGGTCGGACAAGCACATAATGTTGCTAATGTAGTTGCCACAGTGAGAGGATCAATTTGAAGTGCCCAAGGAACAAATCCATTTCCACTTTCTTGAATGGCAGCACGGAACAAACCTAAAATATATGAGTACCAACTATACTATTCACATTCTAGAGTATTACATAATTAAAAATCTGTATTGACTTTCACATTAAAAAAATATACTGAATTCGTCCTATCGTGGTATATTGGAGAATATTTTATAAAAATCTCAAAACAGATTTTCTGAACTCTCAAATCCTTTTTTCTAAAAAGTTCAACAAACACTTTCTTAAAAATTTCAAAAACTAAGCTCATATGCATTGTGGGACTCAGCCCATTTGGCAATTGGGATCATAGTTTTAAGATGTGGTAGTAATTTTTGGTAACTTATTATAGATGTGAAGAGAGGAAAAAGCAGAAACTTCAAATTTCAAAAACTGCTTGATGCAAAAAATACGCCCATTTACAATGACATGACAACTAAATTAGTTTCTAATAAATCGTAATCCAAATCTAGAGGTTTTGCACAAAGTTCCCAAAGTTCGAATGGCATTTCATAGTTTTACACTACATAGGAATTTAAAAAAATAATCTGTTAAAAGTGCGTTAAATAACCTTATGACTTCACTTACCAGCAGATGCTGGTGAAAGAATATGGTATGCTACAGATGCTGCTCCAGCACTTTCACCCATAATGGTTACTAAGCTAGGATCTCCACCGAATGCAGCTATATTGTCACGCACCCATTTTAAAGCCAGATTTTGATCTAAAAGTCCATAATTTCCTGAAGCAGCTGCATCAGCAGTACTAAGAAAGCCTAGATTTCAATATAATAATCAATCAATTCAATAAATTTGTATTATGATACAAAGAATTGTGTTGTAACAACTATAATGAAAGTATATACCAAATGCACCCAGACGGTATGCTATGGTCACAAGGAGGACATCTTTTTCAAGTAGTAATTGAGGCCCATAGATAAGTGAGTAAGGTCCTCCAGAGTAAAATGCTCCTCCATGAATAAATACTATAACAGGCAAAGCAGCTCCACCGTCTGGCAACTGATATTTACATAACGATAAATTTACAAAGTTTATAAACTTTCAGGAAATCTTTTACTTAAAAAAGTAGTGAAAAGGCATCACCTTAGGTGTATAAACATTCAGGTGCAAGCAATCTTCCTGTCCTTTATCATCCATGAGACATGGTGGAGCATCTCTGGTAGCATTGAAAGTTTCATCCCAACCTAATGCTGGCAAAGATGGCTAACAGTAACAAACATGGAAATCAAACAAGATATAAAGTATAGATGCATAAATAAAAATCATCAATATACAAAATGCTTCAAATTTTCAAAAATGAGCAGTGCTTGTTACTATATAATCTGTCTCCTATTAGTACCTGAAATCGGAGGTCACCCACAGGGGGTTGTCCATAAGGAATGCCCCTAAAGTTATAATAAGGGCGTCCTGAAACAGTCGAACTAACTATGCCTCTTACATCACCTTGTGCAATAGTTACAATTGGATCTTCCTGGCTTCTTACACTGGTAAAGCCTACAAAAAGTAGGACTACAAATAGATTCAACATTTTTTCACAGATTTGCCAACGAAGTGCTTTGGAAAACCATCAGTGAAGCTTTATAAATGAAGTTCAAGGATTTGCAATCATGTGATATCAAACATCTACTTTTTGGAAATCTGTGGTACAATCAAGTATATAAATAAAAATGCTCTATCTTATCAGAAAACGATTGTTCAACTCACATACAATAATTTTCACGGTCAATATAAACTTACAACGGGAGCTATTATAAGATGAGAAATTATTTTAACATAATTAAGATACAGATTGTATTCCAACAAAATACAAATGCAGTTGAATTATCATCAATTTGCTGCAGGAAATTTACGTAACTTTTATTGACGCTGACATAACTATTATGGATTACATTAATTTGTTCTGCATCATGACGTCATTTTATTAAAGCTTGACGTTCAAGATACAAATTCTGGGTCTATAATTAACGTTATTAAGTCATATTTTGGAAGCTTGTTACATATATAAAAAGTTCTCTTTTTTCCTACATTTTCTTTCTATTTTTGAAAAAAATATCTTGAAATGTTTACCTCATTTCAGCATTATCTCAAATTCTGAGAAAAATTTACAGTGACAAATGTGAAGAAAAATTCTTTTTGAGTTAATTGCTGTCGAATTAGTATAAAATGTACGCTTACTCGTTTCGAATTTTTATCAAGGCTAGAGTCTAACCATAAACATAACAATAACAATAAATGGTGAAAAATTGTCTGTACTTTTTTAAAATAGTTTAAAAACAAGTATAAGAATTACACCATGTAACAAATATTTTTAAAGTTTTTAAGCAATTTGTAAAATATAGTAATTAATAATGGTATCTTGACTTTAAAAACATATTTTCATGATTGGGGTCCTTTAACTATAAGTTGCACAAATCAGTTGAGATGGAGTGTTACACGCACAAATTATTGTGCTAACCGTAAAAACTTGTAAAAACTTAAACACTTTAATTTTTTCTCATATCCAATTATTGTAACACAAATTTTAGATTAAAACGAAACAAAATAGTTTTTATTAAGCATTAGCAATCTCAGGCACTTCAACGTTCCAGAATTCCATATATTCTGTACGATATCCATCAATCATTGTCTGTTCTACATTAAATTGCAAATACTGGATACTGCCAACTTCTGTTGGATTCCATACTCCATCCCCTGGGAGTGGATTTGGGTCCCTTTATTCCAAAAAAACAAACAATACCATAAATAAAACTGTTCCCGATTGCAATTGAGTACGATTTTTAATTTAACTAGGCATCGTGCAATATGAACAACAATAAACAAAAACTTACAGGTTAGTCGCAAAATTCGTCCACATGTCAATGAACGCATTCGACACAGTAAGGTCGTCACCTTTCAGATCATAACCTTTAGAAAAAATGTAGAACAGTTCTTCACCATGTGAAACTTCTGAAAGTTTTTCGGGAAAAAACGATAAATTAAATAGAGCACTTTTTACAATGTGGATGTTAATAATTTTTCGTTATGATTGCCTGGTTCTCCAGAGTAATTATGATGGCTTGAAATCCCAACATATTCAAATATATACATATAAGTTGGCAAGCCATTGGCAGAAATTTCTCGAACCCACATGTCGTTTGGTGCTTTAAAACCAGCATCAGAATACACCTGAAAAGTTTTTAAAAAATGGTTTTTTTTTTCATTGATTTATTTTTCTACCATGGACTTTTTATGGATAAAGTTACTAAAAAAAAACAACAACAAATAAGTCATCTAAAATAAAACTGATTTTGTTTTCTTTAACCAATTATATCAGAGATATTGGATTAATCGCCCATAGGGGATGAAATATTCGATACACGTAAAGTAGCGCCCATGTACTAAGTTTGTGATTATCTAAATATAATTTACTTTTCCTATAGTAAAAATAATCTATCTGATAAGATGATAGATAATGTGATCAATATGATAGATACTAACATCAATTGCAGTACGGATAACTTGAGATTGGTTGTTAAGGTCAATTTTATCCATATATTCGGCTTTGATTGCATAGGAAATGTTCACCAAATTCGTTCTATAGTTGGTCGAAGTATAGAGAAGGGCTGGTAAAACAACATCAAAAAAATGATCGTCTATTGTTTCGAAATATTGGTCGGTCTCTATTTATTAAAAAAATATATATAATTAATGAAAATACGTTCTTGCAAAGAAAATGCATAAAAGTTAAGCTTAATTGAGTATAACCAGTTACTCACGGCCATATGGTAAATCGCCTTCATCTTTATTGCAACCAGTCATGATTGGAACTTTATTAAAATTTCCACTTCTCAATATATCAATAGGATCCTCGGTAATAAATAGTCCATATTCTGGATTTTCGATAACTGGGAGAAATGGGGTAAGCATTATGCTGTATTCCTTCAATTTAAGAGAGAAACGGAATTAAATTTCTACATCATTTTACAACAAAAACTTTTCAACCCCACGGACGTACCCCAAGTTTCTCAGACTCTCGAACAATATCCCGTGCAGATTGCTCCCTAACACAGTTTACCAATAAAGTTGTGTCATTTGTGGGACATCCAAGTCCCTCTGCCAATGCAGTTGCACCAATTATAGGGTCGATTTGAAGAGCCCATGGGACAAATACTGAACCACTTTCTTGAATGGCACCGCGAAACAGTCCTAGAAAACCCCGTTACCAAAAACAAACGTTGCTCGTAATTGAACTACTCAAGAAATACAAAAGCCCTCAGTTTGTAACTAATTCTCTTACCTGCAGATGCAGGTGAAAGAATTTGATACGCTACAGATGCTGCTCCAGCACTCTCTCCAAAAATAATGACTGTAGTAGGATCACCACCAAATGCGGCGATATTATCGTGAACCCATTTTAAGGCAAGAGATTGGTCAAGCAATCCATAATTTCCAGAGGCAGCTGCATCACCAGTACTAAGAAAACCTGTGATGTGGATATTTATCAGTCAAACAAGTTTCAAATGGCATCACTAAATTGTATTGCCTTTTAAATGGCAGGGTGACAAATATATACATGCCAAATACACCCAGTCTGTACGCAATCGTTACAAGGATGACATCCTTATCCAAAAGAAGTTGAGGCCCATAGACAAGTGAGGATGGTGATCCAGTTGAAAAGGCTCCTCCATGAATGAACACCATAGTAGGCAAAGTAGCCCCACCATCAGGTAACTGAAAAATAAAAGGCGTAATCTCAAGGTCCCTTCCAAAGATTCGAAAAACATTTAAGAAATATTAGCACAATTTATAAATATAATTTTTTTTTGTTTAACAAACTTGACTACAAAAAATTCTACTGGTCCCTCATATATACATGTCTCCTGCTCCAGGTAAAGTTTTTAACAAAATGTACCAAAATCTCAATACCTTTGGTGTGTAAACGTTCAGGTTCAAACAATCTTCATCTCCTGATCCAATTGAAGTACATGAATTTCCTTCCCTGGTAGCATTGAAAGTTTCATCCCAACCACCTGCTGGCAAAGGAGCCTTTCCGCAAAAATGTGTAAAATATTGAAATAAGTTACGGCTTATGACTTTGCGGAAACTTTATCGAAAATTGAATTTTTAAGGCATTTTGCTTGCAATCAAATGGATTACCTTAAATCGAAGTTCACCCAGAGGTGCCTGTCCATAAGGGATTCCTCGAAATGAATAGAATTCACGTCCAGACACGCTCGTGTCCACAGTTCCTCGTACGTCACCCTGAGCAATTGTTACAATGGGATCTTCCTGACTTCTAACACCAGCAATACACCCAAAAACTAACACAAGAACTACGCGAAACATCTTTACACAACTTCGATGAAGATCTGACAGGATGTATCTCAACTGCTGTTTAAGTTATATAATATAACTGGTATCTACAAGTAGTTAGCTAACTCCCCAATGATCAAATGCTTTTATAAGATATACAAAACCCAGATAAAAATCAAAAAGTACTAAAAATATACTATCAGAAACGCACGAAGCCCAAGACAACTGTTATGGTCAAGGTGAAACCAATAACTGCCTATCAGATAGTGCTATCCTTTGAAATTGCTGGTAGATTGATTGTCATATTTATGTTCTGCACTTTTTCTAAAGTACCATAGTTGAAATTTGAATTATCGATGACAAATGGACCAAGTTAAGAAAATTGTTATAAGATCTACACTGAATTGTTAGCAAATTATTTTTGGAATTTTGCTAATAATTAACAATGGCACTTTGGCGCGCTTGCATTTGGTTTCATATTGGAGGCCCTTTTACAGAGGGTGAAGACTAAATTATTTCACAACTTGAAATGTAAATATCTCTGCAATTAGCAAATATTTTTTCAAACGTTTTTTTTTTTTTGAAAATTGCACGTGACTATACATATTAATCACGTTTTTTTGTTCTAAAAAAAAAAAAAAAGAATGGCGACCAAAAGCAAGGAGGAGGTCGAGGATCGCGTGAAAATACTTTCCGAAGAAGAATGTCATGCAGAATGATTGAAAAACAAATAAAAATGTTCGAAATTGTGATTTCCTATGGAACAATCCCAAATATCATCAAATCCAAAACGAAAAAACGACAGGCCAAGGAATTGGGCGAGCCAGTGCTGATTCGCCGAAGGTCACGTAAAGTGCATACTACCAGTACCATCAAAAAGTGAAAAAAATGATAGAAAAACCGAATCCACCAAGTCAGAGAGACATGGTAACCAGTGGTTACGACCTATAGGTCGTAAGTCGAACTGTGGCATTAAATTTGTTTATAACTGTTCGACTGGAGTCAATCCTAGCTGCTAGCAGCTATGGCATAATCTCAAGCTTTTTGGTGCAACATACATCGGTGAATATGGGTACAGTTCAAAAACACAAAAAATGAATGATGCAAAAGTTCGTCAAAATCTTCAAATTGATGATATCCACATTGTAAAATAATTACTACTTTTCTCTAGCAAAGGACTTGAGGTTAAGGTTAAAAATCAGAATGTTGAAAACCTTACCGCTAACTGTCAAAATCAGTTGCAATGGAGTTATTACAAGCGCATATTGTGTTTTTCTGTAAGATTACAATGTGTACTTATGATTTTTCCAAAAAAAAAAAAAATAAAAAAAAATATGTCAGAATCTAAGACATTTTTTTATTTATTTATATTATTTCATAGCCAACTTTAATTAACACAAATTTGAGATTGAAATAAAATAAAGAAGTTTTATTAAGCATTAGCAATTGCGGGCACTTCTTCGTTCCAAAATTCCATATATTCTGTACGATATCCATCTATCATTGTTTGTTCTAAATTAAATTGCAAATACTGGATACTGCCAATCTCTGTTGGATTCCACACTACATTTCCTGGGAGTGGATTTGGATCACTTTATGGCAAAAAAAATCAATCATTGAAATAAAATGTATACTTTTAAACAACTGCGGGTAATTAATCTTACACTACCATAAAGAAATATTATTTTCTTATAAAACCAAATAGGCAAAAAATTGAAAAATCTTTGATGATAGTTATTGCAATTACATCTTGTGCAATAGTAATGCATATAAATGATTACTTACAGGTTAGTGGCAAAATTAGTCCACATGTCGATGAATGCGTTGGACACAGTAAGATCGTCATCTTTCAGTTCATAACCTTGAGAAAAAATGTAGAACAACTCTTCACCATGTGAAACTTCTGAAAGTTTTTCAAAGAAAAACGATACATTAAATATAGAGCACATTTTATAATAAGAATAGCAGTCATTTTTTATTATGTTTGCCTGGTTCTCCAGAGTAATTATGATGACTTGAAATCCCAACATATTCAAATATATACATATATGTTGGCAAACCATTGGCAGCAATTTCTCGAACATATAAGTCATTTGGTGCTTTAAAATCAACATCAGA
The DNA here is from genome assembly GCA_034698625.1 of Julus scanicus. Classification (NCBI taxonomy): domain Eukaryota; kingdom Metazoa; phylum Arthropoda; class Diplopoda; order Julida; family Julidae; genus Julus; species Julus scanicus. The sequence continues at coordinate 52,010 of JAQGBW010000004.1, read as the reverse complement.
ATACATCTGAAAAGTTACAAAAACAATATGTTTCAGAAAATTTGCGAAGTCATGTTTTACATTGATTTTCTACCACAAACTCCTCATTGATTAAGCTATTCCAAAACAATAATCGAATAGGTTATCTGTTTTATTTAACTTGAAAATAAACGAAAATGAAAATTTCGTAAACATCTAATTTCTGTTGGAAACGTTTTCTGTGTTTTTTTTTAAAAAAAATAATCAATTGACGTATAAGAAATTTTGGTTATATTACATATATATTAAAGGATGAAATTTTCGATACGCATGTAATAAGTTTGTGATTACCTAGATTTAATTTTCTTTGTTTAGGAAAAATAATCAATATATTGAAGCAAATAACAGTGATAGATACTAACATCAATTACAGTACGAATAACTTGTGTTTGGTTGGTAACGTCAATTTCATCCATATATTCTGCTTTGACAGCATAGGAAATGTTCACCAAATTCGTTCTATAATTGGTTGATGTATATAGAATGGCTGGTAGAACAACGTCATAAAAGTGATCGTCTATTGTTTTAAAATATTGTTCGGTCTCTATTTAATAAAAATTTGATTAATACCCCCTTGCAAAGAAAATGTATAAAAGTTAATTAATTAAGCTTCAATGGAACTATTTACTCACCGCCATATGGTAAATCGCCTTCATCTTTATTGCAACCAGTCATGATTGGAACTTTATTAAAATTTCCACTTCTCAATATATCAATAGGATCCTCGGTAATAAATAGTCCATATTCGGGATTTTCGATAACTGGGAGGAATGGGGTAAGCATTACGTTGTATTCCTTCAAGAGAGAAACGGGAAGTAAATTTCTACATCATTTTACAACAAAAACTTTTCAACCCCACGGACGTACCCCAAGTTTCTCAGATTCTCGAACAATATCCCGTGCAGATTGCTCCCGAACACAGTTTACCAATAAAGTTGTGTCATTTGTGGGACATCCAAGTCCCTCTGCCAATGCAGTTGCACCTATTATAGGGTCGATTTGAATAGCCCATGTGTTAAATACGGAACCACTTTCTTGAATGGCACCGCGAAACAAGCCTAGAAAACCCGTCTGAATTAAATTTACTTTTCAGTTTAAAAAACAAACAACAGTTGCTCATAATTGAACTACAAAAGAAATATAAAAGCCTTCAGTTTGCAAATAACTCCCTTACCGGCAGATGCAGGTGAAAGAACTTGATATGATACAGAAGCTGCTCCAGCACTTTCTCCAAAAATAATGACTGTGGAGGCATCACCACCAAATGCAGCGATATTATCGCGAACCCATTTTAAGGCCAGAGTTTGGTCAAGCAATCCATAATTTCCAGAGGCAGCTGCATCACCAGTACTAAGAAAACCTGTGATGTGGATATTTATCAGTCAAACAAGTTTCATATGGCATCACATGTATTGCTTTTTAAATGACAGAAGGACATGCCAAATACACCCAGCCTGTAAGCAATCGTTACAAGGATGACATCCTTATTCAAAAGTAGATGAGGCCCATAGACAAGTGGCGACCCGGTTGAAAAAGCTCCTCCATGAATGAACACCATAGTAGGCAAAGTAGCCCCACCATCTGGTAACTAAAAAAGAGGAGCAATCACAAGCTATATGGCCCTTCAAGAAAAAACCAGTTGAAAACTTTTTTTTTTGAGAAATATTAATATCTTTGCCACAAAGGGGTGAGCACTCGAGTTTTCATTTCCTTATCTGTCTCCTACTCCGGATAAAGTTCTTATCAAAATTTACCAAAAACTAAGTACCTTTGGCGTGAAAACGTTCAAGTTCAAACAATCTTCATCTCCTGAACCAGTTGAAGTGCATGCATTTCCTTCCTTGGTAGCATTGAAAGTTTCATCCCAACCACCTGCTGGCAAAGGAGCCTTTTGGTAAAAATAGATAAAATTAAACTCAGAAGGGGCTGGCTTTCGCGACTTTTTGAGGCCTTTTAGTTTGGTTTTATCACCTTAAATCGGAGTTCACCCACTGGTGCTTGTCCATAAGGGATCCCTCGAAATGAATAGAACTCTCGACCAGAAGTGCTCGTGTCCACAGTTCCTCGTACCACACCCTGAGCAATTGTTACAATTGGATCTTCCTGGCATCTAACGCCAGCAATACACCCAAAAACTAACAGAAGAACTACTCGAAGCATCTTTACACAACTGTGATGAAGAACTGACAAGATGTATCTCATCAACTGTTTAAGTTATATAACAACTGATATCTACTAGTGTATAGCTACCGCCCCAGATATCAAAAATATTTTTATAAAATATAGAAAATGCTGATAAGAATAATAAAATAACTATAAATATACCAACAGGATGATTACATTGATGCCTATCAGATTGTATAATCCTTTAAAATTACTGGTAGATATATAGTTTAAGCTCTAAATTAGCATAACAATAAAATAGAAGAAAGAGTCAGAAGTAATTTTATCTGATATCCATCATGCAAAAAAGCCTAAAAAATTGTAGCTATTACAATCCTCCAATTGTTTTACCAGCATAAAATAGATTGTTATAATATTAACAGCTTATCAAAATAAACCATTATCACCAAAAGAAGATAAAATTAGCGTGACTTACAGTTTTATGGCAACATCAGCCCACATGTCATTCATAGCCTTAGCACTTAGCAACCTTCCACAATTAAAAGTATACTTTATCACTATCACTATTGCTAACATTTAACCAGAAAAATTGCTGTTCTATTGTTTTACACCTCTACATTTCAAAAATGCCAAACAGTGCTCCAATTTAGATTCTTGTCCAAAAATTCTTTAGCTTTATCCAATTATCAATATCATCATCCAAGTTCTGCATGCAAGAATGGTTCAATCACAGACTAATTACAGAATTAATATTCAAAAATACGAGAATACGAAATTCCAGAGATGTATAACCATACGACTTATTTAAATTTATTGAACATTACTTTCATTTCTTATAAATGAATTTATGCACTTATAGTATGAAGAAATCAGTACGAGCTGGAACTTATATTTAAACCTGCCATGTTAATAATTACCAAAAACGGTAATAAAACGAAATCCGATACATTTTTTTTCTCGAATCAATGGTAACAAAAGAAGATGCAAGCATGTTAATATTCAGTTTTTTTTTTTAGCTATTTCGTGTTCCCAGCAGCTGAATTTCTAGCAAGGCAATTAGGCACAGTAAGTCTTACTATTAAAAATAGTGGCAGAATTTTAGCATGACAAATGTACAAAAATCATGTAAGTTGAGTTAACCACACAAAAGGTCTCGAACGACTAGCAGTCATTCAATATTTCATCACAATTCCGTTTTTCTGAAAACTTCAGATTACTTTTTAAATAACTATAGCAACACTAGTGAACTTTCTCCTTGGTTTCAAAGAACAATACATAAAAAATCTTTCCTAAATGGAACTGAAAGGACAATTAGATGGCTAACAACATAATAAAAAAATAAGCTAAACCAAAGGTAGCATTAAAATAAATGGATTCATCTCGTACAGGTTTATTTTCCTGTCTAACCAACGTTCTAATGTCCAAATTCAATGTTTAAATTTGCTGCAAAATAAAATATCAAGAGATTTCAGTCAAAGAGATTTTATATCCGCCTTAAGTAACGGCACGCACCATATGCATGCTGTAGACAAGCATTCATAGGTTTCGGCAAAAAAAAAACAGTGATGTAAATTGTGGTTAAATTCGTGGGAATTGCTTATAAACGTTAACCTGAAAACTCTTCATGTTGGAGCAAGCCTTAAAGCAGGCTAATATTATAAGTTATCCCTTGATAAACAAACAAGAAGGAATAAGGGTAACAATTTCTACCACACTTTTATTAAAGGATCAAACAGTTTTAAAATTTTTAAAGTATATCTAGAATTATTAAAAGTGGAACATAAAATCAAGGAACTTTTAGTATTATTTATCTGACGGTAAACTAGGTTTTAGCATTGAGGAAAAGTTTTTCAATCACAAATCGCCAGACATTAATTAACTTTGACTCTGTACAACTTTAAAACATTAAAATATAGTTGCATCATATGAGTTGAACCACAAATTACATTCAGGATTTTTTGTAGCACCCTATTTTTATATGTACATATAGTATATATACTCGCTAGCATTTGTGCATATCTGACATATAGGGAACGAAAGTAGATAATTAGTAATTGATTAAGTTTAAACTAAAAAAAAAGCAAGTACACAACTGCGTATTTGCCTATTTATTGCATTTACACTGGCTTTACCAGAAACGTTGAGCAGCATTTGCCTAAAAGAGGCTGGGCAAGAAAACTTCTGAAATAATATAGAACGCCATCAAACCTTTCATTAAGTCGTAAAAAATCGTCAAAACACCAAGCTCGTATTTGCTCTAATTGGTTCAAAATCTGATATATTATTCAAAAGAAAAAGGGAATTAAAATAATCTGATTCAAACAATTTCTCATAGTTTGTAAGCCTAATAGCAAACGGGAGTGTTGCAAAGCAATATTTCTATGCTCAAATGTTCGATTTAAACTAAATACCGGCTTCATTAAAATCATATTCCTCTTAACTTTCAATATACTTATATAGATGTATTGTGCACACTAGATTCGAGTATAGTTCTGTGTAATTTAATTTGTGCATTGTCTCAATGTGAAATCATTATGATTCTAGTGACCTTAAATCACTGTGTTGAGACAACACATTTCTATCAAATATCACAGGAAACTACAAGTAGGATACAGTAGTCTATTTAAAACATAAATATAAAATTTAAAATCATCTTTCTATAAAGCCATATCTAGCATTGCTGCCTTGTACAAATCAACGGGGAAAAAAAACTTTAAAAAATGGGTGCTGCCTATTATGTAACCTGTTTTAAAAATCCCAAATGATCGAAATGGATACACTGCACATGGAATAAGATATAAAACTTTTCGAAATGCGATGAGATGATCCAAGCAGACAACTGGCTCTGATAATACCTGACATTGTCGCCACACAGACATGCACACAGGCTTAGAAAAAATACATTCACATCTAGTTAAAACAATGGATTCAAATAAGATGACCACCTAAGTAGGCTTAATACACAACAGAGTGCTGCAATGCTATGTACAGGAGGGCAAAAAACTTCAAATTTCACTGTTAAGATTGTGATATAAGATCAAGAGGGGTGCAAGGCGGGTAAAAAAAAAACAAAGACAGGCCTCACGTACAGCACTCTTAGCACACACAAGTTCACACACGGTTTTGGAAGGAAGACAACAGGCTAGGAGGGAGTGCGATAGCTATCAATATTTTACTGCACTTTGGCTGCTATCAAACATTCAGCGGCCCATTTAAATGGGCACGACAGGATCGGCTATACGACCAACTACCTTCAAAAATAACTTTTAGAGCTCTCGGTCTACGTGTCTACATAAAGGCGCTATATCAATGCTCTTCAAATCTTTGAGCGAATCTGATACTTCTAACCAAAAACCCCTCCGTGATTATTTTGAATCTTTCGCGACAAAATTTAACGTTTTTCTCCACTCCGTGACACAGCACTGTATCGGAACAATCCAATCGGGTATATGAATGGCAGTCCAAATATTAGATCTGAGTTGTCCGCATGTGATCCGTTAATGTATGGATGCTAGTCTCTTGTATCTTTTGCTCCTTGTGACATTGGGAGCAGTAAAATTCCATTTCCGCAGTACCGAAAAAAGGGCACTTGGGTGACCGACATGCCATTTTTGGTGATGTTTTGGGAACGATAGAACAATGAATGGTAGCAGAGCTGCAGTTGTTGATAGGATAGCTGGTAGATGGTAGAATGGCATCAGAAATGTCTTTGTTAAAGATTTTTTTCCAAGGGTATTCACATTCGCTAAAAGCATCGGTTGTTACACTTGCCGTTGATGTGGGCGGAGTATTTGTGTCATTGAAAAACGTGGAGTTCGATAAATATAACGTCTGATCTGGATTAATAATAGGTTTTCGAGACACCGGAACGCTAGCAGGATTCTCGGGCCTTAGATTCTCGGCATCGGCATAAAAGCGCGACCTGCCGATCCCGTACAGCGTGCCCCCGTTAGCGGCACAATCGGTCAAATCTTCAGGGTGCAGGACCTGCTCTTGCTCTTTCTGCTTTTCGTAACAGCTCACGCAGAGATAGCTTGTGGCCGCAGTGCCGTACATGTTACACCAAGGATTTACACAGTGAACTAACACCTGGGTAACCGGAGCCATTTCTTGGCATTTGCTAAATGGCTTTTTATCCCCATTCAAACAGCCCTTCAAGTTTTTTTCTTTTTCAAATCTGAGACGAGCAGAATGCAAATAATTCTTGATCATTTCCTCTTGATATTCATGTCGTTTTTCAGTGTGCAACATGGCGCACAATATGTAATCTTGGCTCTTTGATATTCTCGTCAGCTTGGATGGCAGAGTGTTGGATTGCTGCTGCTGGTTAGGAAGCGTGAACTGAGGTACCTCTTGCGGCTCTTTGAATTTCTTCGGAAATGTTTCCTTATACGAATTACTTCTACCCAATTTAAAATTACCAAAGTTCTTCTTCAGCTTCTTGCTCATGCTACGGCCAATGCTGCCAAACTGCTTAGCAACAGACTGAAACTGTTTGGCCGCTTTACTTTTATGGCCAAATGAACCGGGTCCAGCTTCGGTGCTAGAAGGGGAACTGTCGTCAGATTCAAAACTGCTGCCGCTGGATTTTTTATCGATTTCGCTCATCCCGTTGGATATTTGGCGCCCTAAAAACTCAACGGAAGAACCATTGTCGAGAATAGGAACGCGTTCCACATCCAGATATTGCAATAGGAGCGTTAACATGTCATCTTCTGTGAGAGTTAACTGATGGACCACTTTAGGGTTATCATCATCAGAGCCCCAATTAAAGTGTTCCCCAGGATCGACTGCATATTGGAGTGGAAGCAACTTGTGTTCGGCATCAGACAGTGGAATAACAGCCACTAAAGAGAAAGTTTCAAAGCAAAACCCTCCAATGAACGTTTATTTTGAAATAGATGGGCTGGAGATCATATTTATGATTATGCTAAACCTGAAAGTAGGTGACGTGCAACTTCAAAAAAAGTGCTACAGCAAATTAAGGACTTACCAGCAGGTTGAGGGGTTTTATCGGCATATACTTCTCGCTCCATTGCAACCAAAGCAGAAAAATGAGCTGCATCGTAAGTGAGAACCAACGGCGAACGATGGCACTGAATAGGTCTGCATTCTAAAGGAAGATACACCCCTCCGAATGGGATGGGTGCAAACGGTTCACCGGTGACATCTTTCAGCATGGTATCAGCAACGACAATAATCGGACGTCGAAGAACGTGGGCCAATGCCAAAACGTGAATTTCTTCGAGACTCTCATAAATGTCATGACCTCCTCCGTTCTCGCAAATAGGATCGAGAATGCTAAAATGTTGAAACATAAATTAATCTCATATTTGCAACACATTTTCAACATTGAAGATAAGAGCTATGCAAAAATGCAAACTGAGAAGTTTCACTAGTGAGTACAATTTGCGTAAAAAAGTTCTAACACACGAACAACAACATGCGCAATAAACGATAGAAGAAATCACATCATAATAAAACACTGAAGGCATTCAAAAGTACATTCATCGAATGGAATTTAACATGCATATGCAAAATTTACTTCTTTGAGAAATATAAACAATGTCAGCGCCCTTACGCTAAGAAATTTCAATCGCTTATTAGCTAGTTATAAAAGAATGTCCTCCGTTTATAAAGCATGCTAAATTGCAAGAGGTTAAATTGGTTTCAATCAATTTAAAAGACCAGTTTTGTTAGCAGGCTATGAGCACAACACAATAAAAATCAAGAAATACTTGCCCAATTCCTCTAGTGACTGGACTGTAAATTAAAGAAATACCAAAAGATGTAATATTTAAAGGCATAATAAAGCATAATGTCAATTTCCATTTTTATTTTAAATTGCACTGCAAAGAATTATTCAAGAAGGGAAGTTTGAATAATTACCCTCTAGTTGCAGCACTGTCACAGCAACTGGTCTTCCTACCAGGACGAGACCGTGGTTCCGTTGATGACAAGCGAAGTAAATTTTCCCATTCCTTTTGCCATTCTTCTTCTGAATACAAAAGACCAGCCTAATTACAAAGGAAATAAAATTGATTATAATCATAATTAGAACAGATCAGACAAGACTACAATTACTAATAGGTGCTACGAATCATGCCTCTTTATTCTGCAAAGTCTGCTGCCATCTCCACCGCCTCCAAATAGCACTGCGGAACGTCCCTCGCGTCAAAATCGCGTGGAGCGCTTTCCGCAAAGTCAGCAGTCGATCATGAAATCCCCACATACCTTTTAAAATAACAGATGTGAGATATAGAATATCTTACTTTTGTTGAATTTTTCCACAAATAATTTAAAAAGTAACTTACCCAGAGAGGCTGCATGAAGTAAGCAATTTCCATCTCCAGTAGTAGCCAACGGCCAAAGTCGTTGGCAGGCACCAGATTCAGTCCACCAATTTAGTCTACCTAACCACGGAAATTATACAAAAATGCATTGGTAAAATAAGCAGTCGAAGTAACAGCACATGGGCGAGAAAGCGTTCGATTGCTCAAAAGTTTAAATTTCAAAGCTCATGATGAAGAATTTCTAATGCCTTGCCTGCTTGCTCCAATGATAAAAGAGTAGAAGTTTCAATGAGATCCTTCTCTAAAAAGGCCACAAAGTCGTCTGGATATATTGTAAGATCTGGCAGTGTAAACGTATACACAGGAGTTTCAACATTAAAATCCAAAAGTTGGTCATGATCAGATGAATCTCTGAAGTCTAAGGCAAATTCGTTGCGAGCTTTGGATACTAAATTCACATTATCAGTAGCTCTCGAAATTCCACGGGTCAACTTCTTGTCTGTTAATATAAGTATTACAAATAAAACAAATTGACGAGATAAAAAAATAACGATGTTACATTTTTAAGGAGGTAGAAAAAAAAAATCTTACTAGCTACGTCATCAATATCTATGGCTTCTGATTTATGAAGAGTTGGCTTTGAAGGTGAGCCTGTTAAAATTGAAGGAGGTTCTTTGGGTTCACTAGACAAAGGTTGTTTGGCAAGTGACTGAGTTTCTTCCTCCCCAGAAATTTTAGAAGGAAAAGAGCTAGGCATGGCATCTGTAGTTGTGGTAACTGCCGAGGTTGTAATTCCTTTCAAGAAGTAGTACGCTTGTAAAGACTTTGTAAGATCCCATCTTTGGCCTAAATGTACGCAAAAATAAGTTCATTTCATCAATTAGAATGCCCTGTTACTAGTCCTTTAAAAATCCAAATACTAAGCTATCATTGCAAATAATGTTTAAACATGCTTCCAATTAGGCAGAATGAGTCCAGCCTGCAATACATAATTTCCAGTTACTCAAGTGCCTTTTTTCAACACTTAAAAAGTGTTGTTTTGCAAAATTGAGTTATCCTATACAATTATGCTTAATAAAAATGCCAGTCTACCCATTTTGAATGCATCCAGCTAGGGAACATATCAAATAAATCACTACAGAATGTAGCATAAACACTTGCCTTCTAAAATATCTGTTGCCAAACCAGGATCAGCACCAGTATGGGCAATAAATTCCGACAAAGTTGAGTCCATAATTGTCACATTCTTAACCAGTTCTGAAAACAAATGACAACGTTTATTAAAATAGATTACTAAATATATGTGCAAAATTGAAAACTACCACTATATATTTTGACCTAATTTGTTTTAATAAATTTATATAAAGTTGGCAAATTGTCAACATTTTTTAATGGGTAGTCAAGATAAAAACTGATCATAGAACAGTTGAACAATATAAAACATAGCCTCCACAGCTCCATTGAAGTTAAATACATCAGCCATGACATGTAGGCTAAATAACAACAGCATGATGCAGCGTATGCCTACTAAATATAGTGTCTGCACTGGAATTTAGGGTAGCCAGTTTAATAAAACCATATTGAGATATTTTTAAAGCATCTAACTGCATTAGTGAATACGGAATAAAAGCTCAACTCTAGGGTTAAGCATAATACTGATGCACATACAAATGCCATTGCACTGCCCATATGTGTGCTTGCAAGCCAAATCCATGAACTAGTTTAACGAGATGAAACATTGTCCAAAATCAGCAAAGTTACAACTAATTAACTTAGAAAATTCTTACAAGTTTCCAGAAGTAATAAGTTTCACACCAAGATATACAAATTTATATTTGCACATGAGCATTAAGACCAACATTGTTTACTACGCTAAACTAGCACCGGCAGCTGACCATCAGTGTTTACCGACTTTGCAAGATTATAACTTAAAGAGTAGAAAGTCTGGCGTCAGTGGCACTTAACCATTTTTCTACAGATGCCAACATGTTTAACTTTGGCGCAATTTCAAAATTATTTACTTACGTGTAATTACAATGTAATTATAATACTAAACAAAACACAGACATTGTGTAAATTATGAGAAACAATTTATTACAAATAAAATTACTTTGATTGTTCTAAGAAAAAATAAACTGACGACTAGTGGTAAAGTGCATCATACAAGTAAAAGAATGGAAAAGTTAGTTACGACTGGATGCAATACCTCCATTGTCTGAACCGATTTTATACGTCTAATGGATATACAAACCAGCAAGGCCGTACATGTGATCACATTTCGGGGAAGGAGGAGGGGCGGGGGGGGGGGAGGGGACATTGTAAAAAAATCGCGGATAATTGGCGGATTCGGGTTGAAATTTGTAAAAGTATTGGATTTCGGGGGAGAGGGGATCTATCCCCAATATCCCCCCCCCCCATATATACAGGGGCATTTTGACCAATTGCATCATTTAGCTAGTTTTCTGACACCAAGGTTAGTAATATATTTGGGAAATTTTTGTAGAGTGATAGACTTGGCCCCCTTTCCTTACGTAGGTTAATGAACAGCCTTTTAATCCGCTGGAATGGCACAGAACAGTATGACATTCCTATAACAATCACCTATTTGAAGACGCATAATGGATTTCGCATTGATTGATGTCACTTTTTAGATTAAGACGGAGTACGTGCGTCACTTCAAGGTGGGTAAAACTTTACCATGAAACTTGTATCCATTCTTATAAGGTTACAATACCATAACCCATCACTAATGCAAATACTATAAAGGTAAAAGGGCATTTGAATGGACCTGAAGACGAGGCATGAAGTTGGATGAATCAAGTGCACAGCGCAGATTTCCTCATTGTTTGCTATTTGAGCACACCTTTATACTTTCATGCAATAAGTGATAACACTAAATAAATGGAGGTGTCTATTTTAAAGATATAAAAGTTGGGTGGATACACAAATTAACAGCAACGACATGGCCCCTAGCTGTAGTGAAGTTAGTGATTATGTAAGTATTACCGCTTATGTCAAATGGGTGTCGCGGAGTAAACGTATAGTAAATACAAAGCAGGGTAAAGATTTGAATGTAGAACTTTCTCGAGCGATAGAAAACATTCTAAATGCAATTTTATACCGCGGCATCAAGAAACTGTAGTACAAATACGCTAAATACCGAAAACTGACCAGCTAGTCTGGTACTTACCGAAGCAGAAAAAGTAGCACAACTGGGGAATGTAGTCAGGTCAAAAAATCCATTGCCAATTTGTTGCGCGTCAAATTGACACAATATCGATCAGCTATATTTTGAAATACGGGGCGCGATCATTGAAATAAGAAATGCAAATATTTCAACTAACCAACGAGATAAAATCAGAGAAATCAGAGTCACCAAAAAAGCCAACAACAAAATGGCGCAAGGGCCGACAATAGACTCTCACGTGACCTACATGAGCAGACATATTTATGAAGCTGATCAGTGTCCCCAAAGAGCCTCTACCATAAAATTTAGAAAAAATAATTATCCATACTGCGGAAATTATGAAATGCGATAAGCTGACTAATTATTTTATTATATTTTTTTTAATTCAAGCGGGAGTGCTTTAGGAAGTATATTATTAGCCCAAAACAATAAATTTAGACTGTTACGATAAAGCGAATTTCTTAGAGAACATAATAATGCTATCAAAACAAAATGTGAAGAAATACTCCATAATAGCAGAAACTGAAAATAGTTTAATTTATAAGTTAAAAAATTGCCAATTCGAACATATTAAACATTGGAAAAATGCATAATTTTATATTTGAATAAAGGTGCGCGTTGTGCTTCAATATGGCGGCTGCACTAATAAACAATCAGGACAAGTCAATTGTTAGTTTCGGGGGGTGACAGGTTTACGTAAACGGTTTTGTTAATTGTTTTGTTGAAATTAGTCAAGCTTGTTCGTGCAGATACCGTATTTTGTCGTTTTATTAAAATTGGATATGTCCTCATGTTGTTGTTGTTACGTAACGGTTCATATGATGAATGAAATACCCAATGACAGTTAGTTGAAACTCCCTACGACCAAGGACTTTACAAAGATGAGTTTTTCTGTTTGTTATGCGTTTCGTCATGAGTAATCAAAGGAAAAATGTACAGAAATTGCCTGCTTTGTACTTAACTTCTAAAAATACTGTGATCGCTACTGCTCAACACAATAATCAACTTACGATAAAAGTGGTAAGCTACGCTCATATTGCAATTGAATTATTTTTTCTTTTTCAACGAGCACAACAAAAATTGTTGAAATTTGTATATGCGAAAGGTTAACCCTTTGTTCCTTTAGGTTCACAGTGGGTTACCAATTTTCATATTTATAGCTAAGAATATCACTGTATTTTATGTGCAAACTTAATAGCTAAGCAGTTTTAAACTTCAATAAAAATACATTATATAAACTGCTAAACAGGGGAGTACAAGCTAGCTATAATTGTAGGATTTGATACAAAATATCAAAATGCAAATTATTCTGAAACTGATTATTCAACTAATTTATTTTCAGGAAGATATGTCGAATCATGAAGTGGTCTGCCACCAAGAATTGTCCAAAAAGTGTAACGACTTTGGATCAGCATGAGATAAGTAATGAAGTTACACAAACAGAAATGACATCTAGGCCTCTGAAAAAAGCGAAATATACTGGTCAAGCAAAAAGAAGGAATGAAAAGGGGTTACAAGTATCTGCACATGAATTCAGTGGAAACGCGTCTTCAGATGAAATATCTAGTGATGATTCTGAAGAAACCAATATCACTGATGTAATGAGCAATATCAAGCGTGCCACAGTTCCCGGTGAGCAGTACGACCCTTCATCTTCCAACTGTGACTCTCCTACTGCAAACCTTAATAACAGCACTGGGGAAAATGTAACATCTGTGGCCAGTACGAGCAGCACTGGCCAGAATTTAGTCGAAGAGAAAGTTGAGAATGGTGTTGCCAATCAGCTAGGTGAATCAAGTAACTGTGATTGTAATGCCAATAAAAATAACGCACCCAAGCAAATCAACTTTGCACTTTGCCGATGGCAGTCAAAGCAATTGGCACAAGGAATAATAGACAACGCAATTAATAAAGTGCTAGGTGATTTGGGCATCCCCTCAAATCATTCAGAGTCAATGAACCCTGCATTTGGAGAACCAATAAACTGGGGAAGCTATTTAAACGCGCAAAACATTGAAAATGAAGGCGTGGTAGAAGCTATACGACAACAAGGATTGCAACACAAACGTTTTACGCAACAGTCATCAGATTGTCAGCAAGAGGATTCAACTAAAACCAATATTCCAGATGAAAGTCCATGCGAAGGAAAGCTCAGGAGTGACTTAAATGGCCCTTCAGGTTCATCATTTTCTGAGGACGCTCTTTCGGAGACTTCAAAGGTGTTGGGCGGTGTCCAAACAACACAATTTACAAATTCTTTGGGAAACAAACCTAATGTTACATCACTACTAAGAGTCCAGAATCCAATTCTACAAAAACCTGATCCGTTTGATGATGCAGAAACTTTGATGAAACCAGAAGATTTGTTAAACACTGCTGTTTCATATGCCATTAGTGAAAAAGGATTAGGCGTTTTAAATGTAAATGAATAAATGCATATTTTTAATTTGTCATTATTTTATGCAACTTTGAAATAATGCAAAAGTGATCAATCTAGGTTTTATTAGCTCATTGAACGTGTTTCGCTTCCATAACGAAGTTGTGGTGCTGGAAAGCTTAGAGGTGTATGGTGTACGTGATAATTTGCCTACACATGTAATGGTGTCTAGTTGTGTGTGTGGCTAAGTGTGAATTAATTCTAATGTATTTAACATGGTGAGATTTTTAAATAAATATGGTTGTTGGTGTATATGGTTTGTGCTTATAATAAGTTCTGCAGTTGTGGCGAAATTTTGTCTTAATAAATAAAGATTAATTAGAATGAAATTCTGTTTACCTGCATTCATTCTAGCTTCGAACATTATTTATCTGAGTTTAGCTGGAAGATATATCATTTACAGTACTTCAAGGGAAAATTGCCTGTAAGTATAGGCTGAATTAAGATTGTGATCAAATATTTTTAGAATTATCAGTAATTTTCATTTAATTTATAATTGATGAATCAATGATGTTCCCATGACAGTAAGCTTAATTTCTTGTGCGTTTTTTACTCGTCACTACTGAAAAAATACGAATTTCTTGTGTGCTTTTATTAATTAATGAACTGAAAAATTAAAACAATCCAATTTGAAATGAAGAGTAGTTCTAAATAGGGAATTTATAGGGAATTCAGAGAAACGACGGTAATGTAACACTGTTTTGAACAGAAGTTTATCTGCACGAATTTTATAGCATGGTCTATAGATCATGATAATAGTAAAGGTATGAGGTGTATTTGAATAATTATTAGGCTTGAATAAGTATTGTAAGTAGTCAATAGATATATTAATAAGTCAAGCGCTTGACATTTTGGATCACGTTCGTGGAATACTGTTCATTTATGCACGTAGTAAGTGTCACGGAGCAAATTTGTTCATGTGAAAACTATGCTGAATATGAAGATAAGTGATTGATTATGTAATATGTATATATATATATAGGATATTAATCATTAGATGACAACATGTCAGAGGCATACAATACACGGCTAAGGAATATTGTACCTACATGGAAATCAGTTCCAATATCTACCATTCAACACTACCACATCCCTGATCATGGTAATATGGGCTTAAACATAGAGGCAAAAGATAATTACTTGGATATACAACCAGTAAAGGCAAATTCAAAATCATGCATGGGAGCAAAAATGTGTGCAATGCCTCTTTTGCCACCCAACGAAAACGGTAAGCTAAAATTACCAGTTCAAACATGTGAACGTGTCATCATGCAGGTCATTATACGTGTTGAATATTGCCTGGACAGCGTTTAAACATAACAATTAACATAGGAATTGCTGCGAGGAAGTCGTCTGACATCTCTGATCTAAACAGTTTAGCATGGCAAAGAATGCTCCAAGCGAACAAACAGCAACTAATGAAGGTACTAATTATAAGTAACTAATCAAAACTACACAAGATAGTGTATGATTGTTTCACTTAATTGAAAACTGTATATATTATTGTATGGCTATAGAACCCAGGTACAGAGAAGGAATTAAAGGATATCATGGGTAAATTATCCAGCCAGGCTGATATTGTGATGAAAATTCCACAATTTTTGTATAAAATGGCAAGAAAAATCCCAGAAGGGATAACGTCGGAAGGAAAGGTATTAAAATTAAACAAGAACCACATGCATTAAGACGTTAATGCTCATTTCATACCTAGAATAATTGAAATATTTGTAGAACTTGGATGAATTTGAATTAAAAAATGGAGGTGGCTTACATTACCAGCCATTAATCAGGCACACTCATGATGGAGTATTACTTCATTGTACTGGAAAGATTATGGAAAATTTAGGTTTGTTAAATTTTGAGATAAATAAATGCCATCTTTTTGTTCAACTCAACTTACATGCCATATCTTTTTACAGCTATCACTCCAATGAGCAATGATTTGCAGCCTTCAGCATCGTCATCTTTAGTTCCTAAATTAGGCATTTCAGAATGCAGAAATTTTCCCAATAAAATCTACCAGGTTACCAGCCGACAGATATCCCAGTCATGTACGTCTTAGCTAATACAATAGCTTGAAACTTCCAGATTGTGCTTTCAAGTTATTTTATCTCCGATTTTGCTTATTTTTACAGTGTATTGTGGGATTAGGCGAGCAAATAAAGTGGATGTTGGAAAGTTGAATTTTAGCAATGAAGAACCTTACAGAATCACATTTGAACTTGTTGATACCAAATCAGAACTGCAATATATCACTGATTTAGCAATAAGGTAAACAACTAGTTATATGAAAATAAATTTGACCAATTTATCTAAATCAAACAATGCCTTTTTTCATTCCAGTCCTCATATTGCAGGGGATTATATTTACATAACTGAAAATGGGACAGTTAGCTTTTCTAACATGGAAATGGGGTGAGTTTCCGTGAACTTGTGACCGCATAATTATTTCTGTTAATTGATAGGCCATGTTTTCATTGTTCGTATTTGTACTTAAAAATCAAGCTCAAGTCAGCTATGGCCTTCTACTCAACATAAAAATATGAATCTCTTTTTGGAAAATATTTTTTAAATCTCTGTATTTTATTTCAAATTGTTCTTATTATCAGATTTAAGATTTGTAAAAAACCAATGCTTGAGGTTCCCAAAGTGGGCATGGTTTCCTGGTCGTGTCAGTTTGCTTCCCATCCAAGATGTTTTGTATGCGCAAATGAAACTGACGTCATTCTCGAGGATTTGAGGGTAGGTTTAACAGCCAATTTGCGTATTAAGGTACTTGACAAAGGAATGTATTTTACTTTTTTACTTTGTGAAATTTCCAATTTAGATAGGAGTTCGTCAACGAGTTCCCATTTTCAACTCAAATAGCAAGATGATGTACAAGGACGAAAAGATCCATTGTGTCAAACTAAGCCAACGTAGCTCATACCTACACTACATTGGCACATCATATTCTCTTCATCTATTGGATGAAAGATTTCCTGGTCATCCTGTAAGTTATAATCTGGAAATATACCAGCAATTATTCAGTCCAGGATTGAGCTTTTTTTTCTTACATTGCTTTCAACTTATTTTAGCACTTATTCCAAAATGTCTGAAGTACTTGTTATTCTCGCCTTCAGGTTCTTACATGGAAACACCAAATGACAGCTCCGCCCTTATTTTGCAGTGTTTCTTCATTTTCATCAAAACAGTCTGAAACGTGTGAAGCGGTCGTTATAGCATCGCTTCGTTCTTCCTCAAAGGAACTCGTGCTTTTCACAACACAGCACGAAGGTCATGTTAAAACCATTTCATTGGCGCCACCCCTGCATATTTCGGCAGCGGGCGATTTTACGCATACTCTGTTGCAAAACTGTTATTCCATTGATCCCATGATAAACATACGGACCGATTATCCATTGAATGGTATCAGC
Source organism: Julus scanicus (assembly GCA_034698625.1). Taxonomy (NCBI): domain Eukaryota; kingdom Metazoa; phylum Arthropoda; class Diplopoda; order Julida; family Julidae; genus Julus; species Julus scanicus. Next base: position 34,535 of record JAQGBW010000004.1, on the reverse strand, counting down.
TGCATTTCTCCTCAGCCAGGACACTTGACAGTGCTCCAGCAAACAATGCTGGGAGATGTATTTTACCAAGATTTCGAAGAGTACGACCGTGAAAACGGGATTCCGTTAGAGCTTGGACATAAACAAGGTCCTGGATATGTGGCTTGCCAGTTAAACGAAGATATTGTGAAAAGTGCATTATCATGGACAGAAACTGCATTGGCTCAGATGCTCACCAGGGGAGATTCCACAGTTGAGAAACAGACCACTGTCGATGCATCCGATATTATGAGAGGTGATGTTCAACTATTTAATTCTAGCTAGCTTGCCAATATAAGCCAAATTGCTCATGATATCTGCCACATTTTTCTTTCTTCAAGTGATGACTGCTATTCCTGACCACACCCACGGCTGTCCATTGTGCTGCCATTGCACAAGTGAAAATAGAGTCAACGTCAACCTAACAGAGATTTGTTCGGCCTGCAAAATCCAGTTACAGTTCGGAAAACAACTATTCGAAGTGTCAGAGCAAGTAAGCACTAAGTTTTCGATCATCTAGGGAAACTTATCAGTCAAGTTTTCAAAGCAGGAATTTACGTCAACATTCAGTCTTACAAAGGATTGCTAATTTTTGAATTTTTCAGAATGGTGTACTGGTTGGTCGCCTGCCAGAAATGTCTAATGGTCGTCCAGTTATCCAAGCCAATTTGCCTGCAGGAATGAAGACCATTGAGGAAATTAGTCAAAGCAATGATCCCACGATGAAGCGATTCGTAAACGAATGGATTAAAGAGGAACCGGTATCCGATGTGGAAAGAGACTGCAGCGAAAGCATGGAGGTAACTATCCAGTTACATTGCTATTTTCAACTGTCATGTTAATTCTCATTACAAATTGCTTTTACAATATCTCATTTGTTGAAATCAGGTTACTCCAGAATGTGGATTTTTAACAACTACCGTTTCACAAGCACCTGTTTCACAGGCCACTGAAATGCAAAAGGAATCTGAACACAGCATGTTTATGATGCAGTTGGAATCTTTAGGGAACACAACCATGTTCAACTCTCAAGATATACCATTACCTTCAAGTTCATTCCCATTTCCATCTACATCTGACGAACAGTTTTTCAAGCAAAACGAGGCTGTGTTCAACGAGGAAGAATTAGATGAAATGACAGTTATTGACAATTCTTATTTCGTGGAGAACAGAAATACTGCTAAGGATTCTGGATATAAAGAAAGACCAAAATCCATGTTCAGAGGAACTGCAGATGAGGGATTTTAAAATTTAGGTATTCAATCACATGCTGAATGACAAATAAATACCACAAGTCTGAATATTTTCAGAAGTTGTAATGATATTTATGATCATGTTAAATTATTTGGGTGCCATACAGGAGCCAGAGTCTCTAAATTTTTGTAAATTGGTTAAATATTATTGTATGGACTTGACATTTATCTATGTTTTTCAGTTTTGGAATGTAGGTATGTACACTCAAATGAGTTGAAATATTGCATATGTAATTGATATGTTTTTAGCGAACAATATAAGGTTTTAAAATTGATAAAACAAGAAGTTTTTGTACTCACCTATTGCTGTCCAAAATCTTAAATTAAAGTATTTTCCACGTTGGTTATATCACAAATATAGCGGAGGCGGTCAGAAGCACTAATCGTGAAAAAAAATACTTGTTTAGCAATTTGAACTTTAGCAGAATTCCTAGTGTAAAACACAAGATGTAAACAAAATAAACCAATGTTTAAGGAAATTGTGGACGATTTCATTGTCCATAATTTCAATCTTACAATGATGTCTAAGTCTCTACTGACGAAGGACCGCCCCCATATGGTATTTATTTGCTTACTTTAGGGTACTAAGTTGAATTGAAAAAAAAAAAAAGTAGTTAATTCTACTAAGTAAAACCGTAGAATTGTTTACTGCAGAATGTAGATAAATGTCAATATCAGTTCCGTATAATGTTACGTTTTATTTACAATTAATCACAATGTTGAAATGCTGATTGAACAACATATGCAGCAGATCGAGGAAGATGTGGTGAACGAAGCAAATTTCACAACCTTATAAGAAATGTTATGGGTATTTTAAATGATCAAATATTGTAGTACACAAAATACATTTATAAAAGGATTTTACCACATAACGTTGTTCAATTTTTTTTAAATTGACATGGCAATTGGATGCCATTATGAAAAAAAAAATGTATTGAATGGGCTTTTTCATGCCCATGTATCATAACCAGTTGTTGAGGACCATTTCTAGTGCTTGGTACAGAAATGAAGATGTTATAAAGAGAAAAAACCAGACACGACGACTAAGTTACCACTGATCACATAAGATTCCTTAAAAAGCAACTAAGAAATACAAAAAACTTGACAGGTGACAATAATATCTACTACTAAAAATCACAGTAAAACTCCACTAAATCAAGAATCGAATTAACGAAAATGAAATAGCAACGGCTGTTACAAATAAGTTAATTAGTAGATAAAATGTGTATCATATTAATGTGAAAGAAAGGGTACAGAGAGTGAGGATGAACGGGGGATCAAGTTGACAACTCTTAAACAAATGAGTAAAAACCGGACTTAGGAGAAATACCATCACAAGTATGGACATGTTATGAATAAAAGAGAGAGATAGAGTTTATGCAAATACAATAATAATGGGTGATGATTTTCTTTCCTAGTCTGGAAGCAATTTCAGAATGACACATTTAGAAATGACACAAGAACGACTGAAGAAATTGTAAGGGGATGGGGATCGAGGGATTAAGGGTTTAAGGTGGGATTAAAAGGAAAGAATAAAACATTAAGACCCGTTATTAAATTGGAAACCTGTTGGTTCCTGGTTGCCCTGCTAATTAGAGCGCTTAAAAATTCACCTTATTTATATAAAGTATTAATTGCACACAAATCTGTAACGCATAAATGGGTCACAGGTTTCATGTATAGACTGACAAATGCATCCTTCGCTAGCATTAAATCCAATTAAAATCTAGTTTAACAACCAGCAAAATTAACAAAGTATCTCCCACACTGGCATAACACAACAGGGGCCATAACTACTGAAACTGGATTTCATTGGAAATTATATTAAACAGAGTAACCTAATTTATCGGTTATATAACATTCAATCCACATTTTCTGCAAACTTTTAGTAACGTTCAATAATTTTCAACAAAATTATTTTATATTTATCATTTAACATTAACTTTTAAGTGACAAAGTGATTTAAGTCTTATTGACTGAACACGATTGGTAAAGTCCACATCCAAAAAAAAAAAAATCTTGCAAAATTCACAGTTTTAAAAATAATTAATTTTTTTTAGTATCAAATTATTAGTTTAATTTTATTATAAATAATTTATTGAAGTTTTCAAATGTTTCAAAACTAGTAGACTAAACAGCTAGAGGAATAGCTTTTAGGACCTCTTTAGAAAGAGATTTTAGAGCATCAGAATGGGCAACATTTCATATTTAGAAATATATGCGTTTGTTCATTTAAATATGCCCTGCAGAAGTTGCAAATTTTCACATAGCTGTTTTCGAAAATATTCAAAGATATCTTATCATGTGGACCTGACGAACAGCTAAGAATTTTTAATGTTGATTACAATAAATGTAGATAAGTGCGCATATGTGCATTTTTGACAGATTATAGTTTTTCTATTAGAATCTAAACAAAAAGACTTCAGATTATTTTGCTAATATCAACAATATTTGATTGCTGAATTCATAATAATGATGGTCTAAAAGTTTATTGCAAATGAAAATTTTCAACATCAAAATACTTTGTTTCAGGTGAGGAACCCGTGTTGTAAATAACAACTTGGTCATAAATTCAAATATAAATAAACTTTCTCTAAAGGAATAAATAATTTACTTTTAAGGTAACATTTTGTATGTTTACATAACCACTCTTATGCCTTTCATCAGCAACTGTATACAAGCTACTATATCCAACGCTTCACATATTTTCCGTTTTGAATTAAAACCAGAAAAAACAAACTAACATAATTGACGCAATCTATCACTACATCTTTCTACACGTAGAATAAGCACCATAGATTCGATATGATGAACAATTTCAGACAAATTTCCATCTTGACAACTACCCGTCTAATTAAAACCTGGTTGTCCGACCGAATTAGTTACACACACGACCAGCGTGATCGATTTTAATTAATAATAATACTAATAATAATTAATAGTGCTTATGATAAATACGAGTACATAATACATTCACATCATAACCGATTTCAACCATTTAATCCTGAATTTCTAAACGGGTAATATGATGAGGATGAGGAGGATGCACAACTATTACAAATATAAACTTGTTGTGGGTTTGTTTTTTAAAAAAATGGACATTCAAACAGAATTATACCGGTTAATAAATAAAATTGACCTAAACTAGATCACACGAATCACACGAAGCACGAAATTCCAGATTCCATGCCATGAGTTTTTTTGTTCACATTATACAAAGAATGTATATATATTTATAAGCGTCGCTCACCATCGAAATGATGAACTGATTAAGCGTCATCGAAATACTTTTCAACAATTCTTACGAATTGCCACATTTGTATCCTACGCTCCCTCGTATAATTATTTTAATTGCTTGCTTACTTGCCTCGCATTTATCCTCCATTTGCAATTCAGATATCTCGAAGAAACATATCTTGCTGAACCAACTATATATTGTTATATCAAAGCTAATTCATTCGCAAATACTTGGCCATACATTCCCATCTGTCGGAACCATGCAATTACCCGTATTTTTAAAGTAAGAAGTTGTACAAAATTTCATAAGCTGGTTCCATGTTTTACAAATACTGACATAAAATTAAGCGTTTACGAGCTTTTCGCGAATGTTTGAGCAACAGGATCTTGCTATTCTTAAGCTCAATATTTTAGTCTTTGGAAAGGTTAAACTGGTAAAACCTTAGATCAGTGTTTTTCAACCGGTGTGCCGTGAAAGGTATACAGATGTGCCGCGCAATTGTTAGAGGATTCAAGATATATACCTACTAATTGTAAATAGTCATAGAGCAGATTAATTTTACTTCTAATATGATTTTTCATTTATTTCACTGAGAAAACTATAAAAAACTTCTCCTTAAAACACTTACAATGTGCAGTGACAATTTTATGTCTAATAGACTAGTATAGTGTACCTTGAGCTGATAAAGGTTGAAAAACACTGCCTTAGATATTTGAAAACTGCTTAATATCTGGTTGCACTATAACCCATTAACTCATAATCGTACGCTGCATCATGCAATTTAGCTGCAGTCACGGATTGGATTTAATATTGGCTGAAATCGCCTTTCAGCTAGGATAAAATCCATTCCGTGCCTACTGCATAATACGACGCAAAAATTCTGTTGAACTACGTTTTATGAGCAGTTGTAATAAAATTAATATTAAATTCCGTTGATTTACTGCCTGAATGAAATGGCTAAGAAAAGGGGGATAAAAATTACTCGATGAACTTTAACTTTCATATACCTGCTGTATAAATGCATGATTGTCTTTATACATGTAAACCTATAGGCTAGGTACAAACGGGCTAATAATACGCGTTTTAGACATGCCACTAGAAGGTTTATCAAGATATCTTGGCCATATCCCATTGAAATGTCTTAAATTTCGCCTTAAGGTTTTCTTCCTGACCACAGATAATACAAAATAAAAAATTAAATCCAGACCAATATGAATCATTCAAAATTGAAGTCATTCTTTGTAATATTTTGCTTGTGTAATTTTTTGTCACATATGTAATATGATAACGCCATATATGCTCCTTGTATACCAAATCTATTGCATCTAAAGGATAATTTTAAATATATGGTTAAATAGAACAGTTTTTGTGCTTAAATTAGGAAAAAACGTTTTGCTAGTAATTTAAAGTAGTGTAGAAATTTCTCAAAATAACTGAAAATAAAAAAGCGCGAAATTCAAAACTTTCAATGTTAGCCTTACACCCTACACCTTAAAATATCCATCATACATCGCAAAAACTTGCATTAGTAGCCCATGGGGCTTACTTAAGAACCTCGGGTATTAACAATTGTGGGATATGTGTAAACCCAGGTTTGGTACGTAGTTAGAATTTTGACTATTCTTCAATAAATTAGGAATGTACGCAAATTTACCTTCGAATTTTTCATATAATATATTTTTTGTTCCACCTCCTACAATATCATACGTTTTAAAAACCATACAAAATATATAGTCACGATCGTAACTATATTAATACTGAAATAGTGGGGTCGTGAATTCACGATGATAGCTTATAATTATACCCTTCAATAATTATACAAATGAAAACTGAGCGAGTTTTCTGAGCACTTTTTACGAACGAAGCAGTCTTATATACGTCGGTCGGTTCAATTAAAAAAGGTGCTGAACTAAAGTACACACATAGTCAACGGTTGGAAGAAATTCAAAAAAATTGCCAGAGGAGAAGTGTTTACTTGAGATGCGAGGAATGAAAACTTCGTGGTCTCTATCGATCGTAAGCATGTATAATAAGAAATTGATATGCATGGCCGAAATTCTTTGCTCTAGTCAACTAGAATTATACCCTGGATTTGTTCATGTGTTGTGCAAAGCGGTCGTACTGAGGCGAGACTGCCGAGGTTCGAGCAACAACGACTTCCTGTATAATTCGTCCTCTGGCAACAATAAGGACGCATCCAGCAAGTAGTTGGTGACCTACCGAAGAATGGCCAACCATTTAGGGCAACTGATGGATTAGGAATTTGCATGCATCGAACAATATCGACAACGTTATCGTGCTGTTTCAATTTCCAAAAATTCATGCTTTCATGCCTTTAATTTTTCATTTTCCCCTCACGTCAATGCACAATTATTTAATAAAGTCATAAATGTGTTAAAAGTACAAAAAGCGACCCTTATTATAGGAAATGACAGGACTGGCCATAATTAATTTTTATGAGAAATGAGAACGAATTCTCAAAAAACATATTCGTGGAAAAATGGAATTTTTTGAGAAATAAATATATTATTAAGCTATTAAAACATCATATCATCATAGGCCAACTTGCCAACGGTCAAACTGACATCCTAAGCAGTGATTATAGGTTCAATATATCAAGGTAACAAAGGTTACAAAAAAAAAATGAAAATCATATAGAACTGAAATATTGTAAACAACGGCGCTACAATGACACATATCTGAATTTGTTAGGCATTTATCAAAACCGAGCAGCAAAACCTACTTTACAGTTTGAGTTTAGGAACGTATCTTATTATAAGTGATTTAACTAATAAATATTTAAAAAAGATATATTTTTTTTTTGCAAAATAAATTAAGTAAACGCACTATACAGCCAAAGCATTCCAAATCATACTTGCTTATAATACATCTAGCCATAACCAACATTTTAAAATTCATGCCAAATACTTGACACCAATAAGCGTTAGAAAAATTATTCAATTACCGCAAGTGTTCTTACCTTGGGTGACATTTCAATTTTGTAGGCTGTCTGTTGGAAGTGGCGGATCTCTCGTATGACATGAGCAATCTATCAAAAATGAGATTTGCAATTTTAGGGAAAAAAACGTTATATGCAAGAGTAATTTGAAAGTTAGAAGTTCACTGGCATAAGGTTTATCGAAAGACGAAATTAAGAACAGGAAGAAAAGCTTCTGCTTTTAACTGTTATTAAAGCAGTAAACAAAGGCTTCAAAACAGGTGTCATAATTACCATTCTCATCTTAGAAAAGTTGAGCAGACCATCATCAGTAAAGTTTGGAGTACCTTCTTCAATGAAGGACAAATCGGTCAGGTACATTCCCAAGTAAGGAATACATGGAGGATCACACCTGAATGCAAAAAGTAGATAACAATTATTAAAAAGCATTTGACCCCGGGCTTTTAGTAAAACAGTTGTGCAGATAACTACAGAACATACCTATGCAATGCTTCTCTTAAATTCCTAAATCGTCCATCAGATGACACCAATGTTTGAAGTTTATCGACAGTTTGGCGAGTCTAAGAAATATATGTACGTTATAAGAATATGATAATCAATTAATATTTACAATCAAATCTAAATTATAAAATCTGCTTTTCACGTACAGTTTTTGACACTTTCTCCCATGTTTTCTTCAGCCTAAATACGGAGCTATTGACAAAGGCAGCACAGATCTGAAGTACGCCATTGAAATTATGTAAACAACGGCAAATGTCAGCTACTGCAGCCCATTTTTCAATGACCGATATTCGACTGGCCATATTAGTGCGTCGGATGATCTCAGATACAACCAGTCGACTTACCTACAAATTTCATAAAAATGCAATAAATAATCAAATTCCTGAAAATCAGACCCATAGCCTAATTAAACTTACATCATTAAATCGTTTTGTAATTAACAAAATATTTGGCGTTTTTCTCGTCTTATCTGACTTCATCCAAGCTTGACCAAGAAATTCCCTGCAATGCAACAGCTGTCAATTATCAAAAGTTCAAGGTATTTTTTTGATCATAGGTCAAAGGTCATACTCACTCGCTTTGTATCGATATGAAAATTTTATGATCAAGCAGTGTCATCTGCTCGGCAATTTCTAAAGCTGAAAGGCTTTCGATGTTTTCAGTACATGGCGTCTTTAATTAAATAAACATGAAATGTCATTATATCAACGTTCTTAAATTAATAAACACTTACAGATAGGAATTTACAAACCATTGGTGGTGCTAATAGCATGTCCAAATCTACATTTGTGGCGCTGTTATCTTCCCTGGTCATCATTTGGAGCAATTGAGCAGCAGCTTTATGCTCAGCTGGAAGCAAATGAACATTTCCTACCAATTCTTCCAAAAATTCGTTAGCTAACTGCTTCAACTCTGGGTTTGATTCGAAATCCTACAAATAAAAGCACATTCAAATTCAAATACATATTTTATTATTTGGAGGACATCTGAACCATACTAAATGAACCGAAATAATTTAATTATAAATTTTCTTATAGAATTTACTTAAATTCTATCCAAATCAGTTTTCAGGTAAGATGATCCCGTTTGCACAAGGATCCAATTTTGAATTTAAGCCTTTGATTAATATGTAGTAAAAACACATTACACATTCTTACTTGATAATGCTTTGATACCCAGTGCCTCAAAACCCTAAGAACCCGCATGGTCGCAGCACTGTTCATCATTGAATCCCGTTTAGCCGTGCAATATCTTATGTCCGTGTTACCTTAAACAACAGAGACAATTGTTTACAAAAAAATATATTTAAGAAATTTCCATAGTTTGTAGTATAAGCATCTAATCTGCAGAAACTAAATACCTGCACTTAAAAATCTCGTGGTTCTCTGAGGTGGAGATAACTGGTCTCGTGGATTACTGCATCCAGCTGTAGCAACAGCAAATGCAGCAGCAGCAGATGAGGTGCTACTTCTGGGAACAATTTGAAACACAACGTTCATCTCTGACGGAGCTTTCGATTTTGTGATACAATTTCGCATGTCTTATACATTCGCATGACCTATTACATTACCTTCTTTGTGAGGGTCGTGATGATGTCACAACCACTCCAGCCTTACTAGAATGCTGTGGGGAATCGGATGATAGAAAGCTTCCCCTTGGTGTATAAAATGAAGAATCACTCGTATCCCCACTACCTCGTTTGCTCGCTAAAAACCCAAATTAATTAGAGATTTGGCATGAAATCGAATTTCTTTTACCAAATTTATCGGAACTGAAAAAGTCCTCAAATTTCACAGTATGATAAAATACCTGATCGTCGTGCTAATAAAAATGGGCTTTGTCCATTTGATGTGCCTGTACTAAAGCTAGCGCTGCAAGTGGAGGATGTGGATTTCCGATGTCTATCTAACAGTTGTATGTCAATAACTTCTACATCTTCTTTTGAACCTGGAGGAGCACTGATGCGCACCACAGTTGGAGTTTTCTGGCATAACACAAGAAAAATTGATGGTATAAACTTTTGGGAAAAAAATATTCAAGAACCCTAAAGGTCCCATCACCACAACTTGAAAAGCACTGTTTAAGGGAAAGAAAGGACGTGACTCTGGATTTAACTCCAGCACTCACCAAGGAGGAATGCAATATGGGTACAGACAGGCTTATTTCTTTTTCCTTTTGCTTCAGATTTCCCTTCATCGCCTTCATTTCTTTCTTGTGTTCCTTTTTCTCCTGCTTAGTTTGTTTGGTGGGAGTGGATTTCTCGGAAGATTTCACTTTAGGGCTAGCAGGTGGTGTTTTCTGGACTTCTGGCACCTCGAAATTCACCCTGTGTTCGGTGTCCTCCGTCGCGGTGCCCACCAACGTGTGGGTGCTGGTATTCATGGTGGTAACTGACGACGGTGAGGATGGAGCGCTCGTCGTTGGTTCTGTCAAGGTTTCCGAAGACATGGACGCCACCATAGCCTTTGGGATGTTGAGATATTTGCCAGTTTCATGATAATCGGCTTCATCAAATCTCTTGAAAGCGGCACCTGGAGAGGGAGGGGGTGCGGGGGGTACGGAGGGATAGATAAATCCTGGGGAGATTGGAGAGGTGACTGCGGCGGCCATGGCGGCTGCGGCAGTGGGAACAGCCGGAATGGCGGATACGCTAAACAAGGCGCTGTTGGCCACGGTGGTGGCCAAGCTGGATGTGGTGGCCAAAGAGCTGTGATGAAAAAGGCTGCTACCAGCTGGGCTAGACGTTGACAAGATGTCCTTGGGCATCTTTGAGAGCTCTTCCTCATCTAGAGAAACACAACAAAACTATCAACGTTGGGGAGTATGCGGGAATGCATGATATCAAAATCCGTAATATACATGTAGTTTTTAAAAAAATGTACTTTAGAGTCATATTTAACAAAAATCTTAACTATTTTCTATTGTATTTAGGAAAAATGTGATTGTTGGTAACATAACACACAACTTAAGATTTTTGTCTAAGATCATTTTGAAAACTTCAAAATGAATGTAGTTAAAAACCATCAGTTCATAAGTATATGTATATTTCATGTGTGTTTTTCATAGTATTTCATTGCATTTTGAATAAATATGCTTTGTATGATACGTTACGCAAAATTATCTTTAGAATTCATTTACATAATGGACTTCACCTTATTTTTCATCAACCTTAATTAACAGTCTTAACACATTTCACATAAATAGTTTCGTTAAAAAAAAAACATTATCCCGGGTCTGCATTAGTCATTTTTTTTTGCTGAACATAACACAGCGTCTCAGAACGTAAATGATTACCATTGAACAGTAGAAACATTTTTCCAATAAATTTATACATTTTTAAGACTATTTTAAAGTTATATAGACGGATCGGACCCTCAAGAGTTTCTGTTCTTGAAGGTCTTAAGGTTATTCAATCTTGTTTTTTTAACTTTCAGTTTCACTTACACTTTCTGTGTGTGTATTTCCAATGTGGTCCACAGGACCCTGTAGAAAAATGGCTAGCATGTCCTAAGGAATGTTCCCTTTCCCTTTCGTATATATCAGATGGACAGCTGGCAGTGCTTATTCGACGAAAGTTGCAATCCGAGTCCCACGACAAGACACTGGTCACGCTTAGTCGTCCATACTGATCTCCGGCCGGCAAACACACTTCCAAACCTCCCAGGGATCTGTTTGCAGTTTATAAAAATCACGAAGTAATCATTAAATAAAAAGCTGTTCAAATTCACAATCGGTTAAAACCATACATACGCAATAGAATTGTGCCTTGAATCTGGGTAATCCCGCACTTCCGGATTGTAATACACTTTCTTCAAAGCTTCCAACACAGAAATGCCGTCAGTGAACACACGGTAAGTTAACATAAATGTGTTTAGAAAATCAATGCTTAGAAAACGCAGATCTGTCAAGCGTTCCAAAAGCCGCTTCGGAGTTGCGTAGCGTATCTGAAAATTGAAAATGTTGTTGTTAGTATAAATCGCAGACTAACAAATTACAATTTTTGAAATTTTCATTGCTTCTCAGATCAGACCGTTTTTCAGGAATCGTTGTCATGTCAAAGATTTGCAAGACAAAGACAACAGGGAATAACAAACAACTTACACAAAGATTTAAAAACATGTCCCATTGTGTACTATATTTTACAATTTGTTTAAAATATGTGTTTTTAAACACCACATGAGTGGATTGTTTTGAAATTAGTAGCATTTATTCATCTTAATTATATAACACGTGCTGGTTTTAAAAATTTGAAGGGATATATGTACCTGTGGCACTTTGCAGGAATTTAAGGTTCGGCTAAACCTGATGTCCACATCGTCTTTGAATAACTTGGGATCGTTCCTAACGCCGAAAAATCAACGTAAAAATAACATTTTAGAAAATTAATCGGTTATTCATCATGATATAACATCAATGTACCAACCTAATGCATTGTGGCATTGTCACGGAGGAGGTGTCGTTATTGGCATTGTGAAATAAGTCGTTAAAATGGACATTGTCCATACACTAATGACACGAAAAAGTTAACAAAAATATCGTTTGAATCGTTTGAAATAAATGAAAAAAATGTCGAACATTTTTTTTTTTGGGAAGGATACGACATTCAACGAATTAAGGCTACTCACGTGACTGATATCACTAATCCACGCAGCCTTTTCTTGCATCGTGGCTGCTGCTAAATGGACTATCGTAGGTGGACCTGTTTTGCAATCGACAATTAATTTAAAGTCGAGGTTTTGATAAGCGACGTTTTTGCTGGACTGAGCCGGACTATCACTGGACTGACTGGACATGGAACCTGATGATGACTCTATTTAAAATAAAAATGGTGAAACATTGTAGAAAGTAAAATAAAGATTTTCATTAACAGTTTATCGGTAAGGAACATACCTCCATCTTCGTCTTGACCTTCTCCTGGATCTTCAATTAAGATGGCATCCGAAAGCGGAATTTTACCTACATTCTAAAAGTGTTTCATTTTTTATTAGTTTAATGTTAAAACATGCTGAAGTAGAATATTAAAATGCTACACTAGCACAGTATTTTAACTTGCAAATTATTGTAAAACTATTCATTCAAATTGCTTTTTCAATCATGTATGTTATATATATGGAATATGTCGATGCTGATATAATAAAATTATTAACTTAAAACAGCTGTTGTTGATTATTATTCATGTTTAAAATTTCAAGTCTTCTGGCAGTAGGCTGCAATATTTACATCTTCATAAATTGAAATATAACATTTAATAATCAAATTCTTATATATATATAAAAGTTATGCAATATCAAACAATGAAAATTTCAAGTAGTTGTATGTTCGTAATAAATACTGTCTTGTATGTTGCGAGGTATTAACTATTGATATAGATGAAGTGTACGGACAATAACTATTCTATAAATCAGGACAATATTATATTATTGGTAAGCAAATCGGTATCCAATTAAAATATCTCAAGACAGGATATCATTTACAATATTGTTATAGTCATACTGTGTATGAAGAAGGAAGAACATTGAAGGTACCTATTTTTGATAATACCGGTACATTAATCTCTAATCCGAACATTGTTAAAGATAATCCAGTAAATTACTAAAATACGTTCTAAAAGCCATTAAAAGTGTACAAATAATATTTAAACGTCCCACACTAATAATATTTACATGTCTCCCACTGATAATATATAAATGTGTTACACTGTTACAATTTTTATAACATAGCACTTAGTTAAAAAACCAGAAAGTCATATCATGTATATTAGTAACGTTTCTTTGAACTTACTTGAACCAAGTGTAGTCTTCCCCCAGACGTTCTTGTGGTCAAGAGCATATGATTGGTGAAGAGAAAACATTGCCGAACGGCTTCTTTTTCGCTTTTAAAACTACTAATTCGGTTCCATTGAACTTTGTGCTTGTCAACCGGAATCTGAATTAAACTTCCTGTAAGTGATTTAATAAAACAAAGATGAATGAAATACAGTTTATGGCATCTTTTATCAATTTCTATTGAATGAAGACATATTTGGCTTCGTGTTTAACAATGCTAGCCTATTATATGTACAAGAACTAAATAGCATATTCTTAAGTAATTTAATCGTAGGAGGTAGAAAATTACACTAACCTTGTCTAACAAATACTTGGTTAACGTCTAAAAGAATATCACATCCTTCCACAATCATTCTTTCAATTGCCAAATTCTTGCGGATATTTTCTGTTTCGCTTACTTCGTCATGCATTTGCTAAAGTTGGAAAAAGAAGCTTTGAAAAAAAGTTTTATTAGAGCACAATCCCCAAATTCCTATAAAACAATTGAAGTAGTAGCCTACCCCCAAACTAAGTAAAGAATATCATTATTAGAGTTAATATTTGTACGATTATAAGCTAGGTGTTGTTTAGTTCCTTAGCACATAACTAATCAAAAAGATATTTAGTTGTGACAATTTTGGACACCTGTAGCCTTACCCTAGATAACTCTTCCAATTTAACACGTGCTTCATCCAAACTTTTCCTTTCCACATGATTGTGCGGTGTATGAGCTAACAATTCATGGATGGTGATGATATAACGTGGAATCTGCAATAAAATCATCAATTATTTTGAAAATGCTTATGATGCAATCATAATAGCGAATGACTAAGCCCTAATGAAAATTGAATTTATGATTTGGAATTGTGACCAACTAATCTTTATGCCTGGTCACTAAATGAAAAACTTTCTAGTCACTACAATTACGAATTTGGATTTTATATCAGAATAGTAAATATTAGAAAAAGACAACGTTATAAAATAAGAAATACTATTATTAAAGATTTGTTTGTAAGCAGCTGGAATAATATATACATATTTATTGTTTAATTTTGAAACATCGTTGATTTACTTTGCATACTAAAGGTAAAACCAGAAAACATGCCACATACACTTTTAAGAACACAAAATACATACTCGTACATGTACAAAATAATAACAATACTTAACAATCTATACAGTTCTTCCACATTCGAAACATGCATAACACGACATGATTATGACTTGAATTTGGCGACCTGTTGCAAGTATGCAATTCGTATTCAACAGTTTTTTGATTTTTGATACAGCTTGGCAAAAATTTCAGATTTACAAATAACAAAATAAAGCTATCAACACACAATATTTATGTTTCCATGGCCGTTTTAATGAGAAATTTATTCGGTTAAGCCTAAGTCTTATGCCAAAAAATATGTACAAAATATCTAAGACTACCTTTGTCGAACTTAGGTGGTGCCCTTGATCTTTATACGCGATTTCGATTAAAATCAGGGGCTCGCAATTGTCAATAACAGAAAACATTAGGCTTATCACAAATTTCCAATACACGTCAATTGATCGCCAGACATTTCTCTGAAAATACTCCCGTTGTGTTTTGTTTAATATTTCACATACAACAAGAGCATTTTCTGACGCACGACAACAAGAAATTTCACCAGTACCAAAAACCCTTGGCCTTGATAAATTCAGTAGATTCATCACCGTGCAAACTAGTTTAGCATCTAGGTTACCACATATCAAGAAAACAGGTAACACATGCTTTAAACCGACCAATGTCACACACATAAATAAAACAAAATAATGCCATTTTTCCTTTGCTGACAGCACCTTGTAAAATCGAATTTAACCTAAAACGATAAGCCTTGTTGAGATGGCCGATTTCTCAGGACATCTTGGGAAAACCCAGAAATATTGCAAGCAGCCAAACACGAGACGACTGCTCCACCATTACCACCGATAAGGATGCCATTCAAATATGTTTACACCTAATAATACGTTAGCGACAAGAAAAGAGCGTGGCATGCGAGCTACGAAAATTCATCCAGGACATTACCGTATCAATTTAAGAAACAAATACATGGCGGTCTTCATGCGTTTGCAACGTCGTCTTTTTCGGGATTTTTTTCAACTCCAATTTCACGCAAATCTCGTTCAATTACACGGGGAGCTCCGGCAATCTTACTTTTTTTTATACGTATTTTAAAGGGCAAATAGCTAAGCCCTATACCACCAGGTGGCGCCCAAGCTAGAAATGTCAACGAAACCAGCGTTTGGTGTCAACAACACATCAGCTCTGGTAGCGCTCCAATATTAATGCCATTGCTGGAGAGCCAGATCGATGCTGGTGGAGAAGATTTTGTTAGGAGAAGGGATGCTTGGGAAAGATATTGCACTGGCAAAAATACGGAAGCACGGTGATGTGCTGCCCTCAAACAACGTGATTCGGGAAGAATATTGATTCTTAACTCTCCTATCTAACCCCCAGTAAGAATCAATGGCCATGCACTCGAAAAAAGCTTTTTACCTAAAGGGGGATTCTGGAATTTCAATGTACTGCACCATAGCTAATAAGCGCTGACAATGGTGACAATTCGAGCAAATAACTGAACTAAACATTCAGGTCATTGAAGCTAGCCTTTAATGTTTGAACTTTGGTATCACACCACTTTTGGTGATATGAAAGGGAGCTTCAATTATTTTTATGTTCTTGTCATGAACACAAGAAATACATATTGAATTATTTATACAAGGTGTAAACATGAGATGCTCTTATAATTTGAGATAAACAATGCACAGCGTACTTACAGTGCAAAAAAATATGTACTTTAAATTTCCTAAACAGATTAATTTTACACTTGTTCAAGAATAAGTGTAAAATTATTAGTCTGTTTTTTAATTGTGTGATATAATATATTTAAATTATGTAATGCAGAGTTTCACTTTATACTCTAAAGTTATCAGATATTATTTGTGCAGTTTTAATTAGTACCATATATATCTATGAACAGATGAGTTTATGGGTATCCTTACGCACGTATATTTTAAGGCTATGTTACATAAGAATATTCCATGCTATTAAAATAAATTTTTATCCGTAATAAATGGGATGAAACCAATGGCTTTTTCACAAATTTCAATGACGATTCTGCATGCAAATGTTAACATCAAAGTACCTATTTCGTTTTCCCAATAATGCTTAAGTGAATGTTTCCTAATTTTCAGTAATTTGAGTGTTATAAAAAGTACTACGTCCACAAGGCAAATGAGACGATCAAATTAAGTAATATGAATGCAATAAATAATAATACAACAAAATATGCAGTAAAAATACAAAATATAATAGAACACAAAAGCAGGCTAACACCAATATACAATGTTTTCAATGCTGTCAAGGAACAATCATTCTTAATTTTTTTAAGGAATGGATAAACGTGATACAAAAAACAATCCACATGTGATGCTTACCTGATGCATTGGATATGTAAGAAAAGTTTCCAAAGAGCGACCATTGAAGGCTGGTTTTTCTTCGAGTCTTTTGAGCAAGGCAGCAAAAAGAGGGTTTTGTTTGCATTCAGTGAGAACTTGCAGACTGTAATGATGATTTCGTACATATTCTTGGTAGATGCAAAGCATTGGAAGCAGCATATTAAACAAATCACCTGCAAAAAAGACGTAAAAGTATTATAGATATAATCGTATAACGAAATACCGGAACAAAAATTAAAACAAAAATTAGTTTTCAATAATTTAAAATCAGAATTTGAATATTTTTTTTTCACAATGTATATACAAAGCTGTGTCTAAAAACAAGAAAAAAATATTCACAACAATCTCATATGAGTAATAAAACAGCTTGCTAAACTAATTATATATTCTACCATAGGATCTGCAAATCTTAAATGAATGTATTTAAGGTAAGTGCCAAAAATAAAAGGAACATTACAGGGTTTATAGGAAACTTCTATAAATATGAAGTTGGGGGAGCTATAAAAGTTTAGAACATACAGAGCATTAAGATTGTTTGATTGGTTGAGTCTTTTAAGCACAGAAAAGTAAATAAGGAATTGTAAGATTAACTTGGTAAGATGCATATAATGCATAGAAACTAAAATAGAAATATTCCACCTTTCATATGGATGCTTACCTAAAACTAGCGTCGGCCAATTTTCCATTCTTGCTGTTAGGCCTTTAAGAAATATTTGATGAAGAAACATAACTGTTTCACTGAAATGACAAACAATATCGGTATTTTAAAATGGATTACCCCATGAATTGGCAAACACTGCGAGCATTAAAGTTATGCGTGATTGCCATCAGTAGGGGTAGATGAAGGAAATAAGGTTACCAAAATCTTAGAAAGTTGATTATAATTTAACTTCAGAACGATAAGAAAATAACTAAGAATAATTTATAAACATTCAAATCTAGTTAGTATCAAGATCCTGCATTGAAACATACTGCAGCGATATGCGTAAGTGATATGTTCCATAATCCCCACGCTCCTTTTTATTGAAATACTTAAAAAGCACTTAAGAAATCTCAAGCTGTTTGGTGTTAAGATTAGCCTACAAAAAGCATACGTTAAAATTAGCATATCAAAACGCACTTAAATTTATCACCTTATCAAGACATTTCCACAAACTGGATTTTCAGCTTACACGAGATGCAGATTGCGTTAAGTAAACAATGTTGCTTACTCTG
The DNA here is from genome assembly GCA_034698625.1 of Julus scanicus. Lineage (NCBI taxonomy): Eukaryota > Metazoa > Arthropoda > Diplopoda > Julida > Julidae > Julus > Julus scanicus. The sequence goes on along the minus strand of JAQGBW010000004.1, from coordinate 16,061 downwards.
AATATACTATAAGGATGATGACATGTTTATTATTAGTGTGCTTATCCCAGATTTTGTTCGATCGATTCAACAATAAGCAGATTGTCAGACATGTCTTATCAGGAGACGCATTAAACTTAGCTGTAAGGAAATTAAGGTTTATGATGCCGGAAATGTATTTAAAATGTCGCCAAAATACTATATTTACTTATGAGAATTACCTCAAATGTTAATTCGCAATTGTAAAATCCAAATTGTTTTGCTATACATTGTTCAACGCATTTCTACATATTTAATAACAGAAGTTCCAAGTATTGCAGATGTATAGTTTTAAAAGATAAAAGTAACCCACACAATATTTATATTTAAAAAACATCAAATAAGCATCAAAATGTTCAATTTGCCTCTTTATAATTTTGCTTTATGTCCATAGATGGGTTCTTTGCACATTAAAGTTATATTGAAAATAAAAATAAAAATATAGATAATTTAAAAAATAAAAAAATATAGATAAATTAAAAAGGTTAAAATATTTCAATTTATACTTATTTTTTATTTTGAAAATAAACTTTCATATTTAAAGAAAATCATCTTTTAGTAAAAATTTTCTGAAAATAACTATTATATATTGAATTAAATTAAATGCGTGGGAAAAAATTACTGGCTCGAGCATAAAATATGCCAAGGATTTTTACAAAACAATCCACAGAAAGAGATTGCATTAAAATAATCAACTATTATAAGATAACATAAAAACTGCATTAAAGAAATCGATTATTTATGTCAGAAAACGTGTATAAGAAGGGGATGAGAAGAATTTGAATACACCCAAGTGCAAACATTTCAGTTTTTTTTCTTAATACAAAAATCCATTTTTGCTTCGATGACATTTTGCTGTCATCTAGCATACGACTTTCCAGACAAATTGAAATGACGATAATATCTTTAATTTATCCATCGTATGGAAAAAAAAAAATAAAAAATGAAATAAAAGAAGAAAACAAATGAAATGAAAGAGATTGTGAAATTGAAAGAAACGTTTCCTTGGCCGTGAAGAAGTGAAATTAGCTTTTAGGTGCGGAGCTGGTGAATGGTCAATACTTGGTTTAACAGCCTAAACTGTCATAAACTTTTATTATTAGATTTGGAAAACCTTTGTCCAAACGACGAAAAACACGATATTGCCTTCAATTCTGATTTGGCAATAAAATCCTTATGATTTAAAACCTCACACTGGTCATGTACTAGCGTATGATAACAGGAATCGGACAATTGCAGAATTGGCAGTGATTGTGACAAGTTAGTTCTAAATTTGGAAATTGTCCTTTTCTACTAATAAAAGAAGAAAAAACGGAATCGAAGATATTTCTTTTGCTACTCGGCCTTCAGATTCACTTTTCTCGCAATTTAGTTTGACCTCAATTTTCCCGAGGGAAATTTGAGCGTTCATCTTGATCGGATTACTGTAAAAAAACGGACTTTTTTAAAACCAACTGGCAGTCACAGAAACGATTTCTTTACAGTTCTTACTAAACTAAGAGTTTCGACATTTAATCACACATTATCTGTAGTCAAGGAATGAATTTCATGATTTTCACCCTAACTGAGAACCGATTTGGATAAAATTAAGTAAACGTGCTTGTGTGCAAGCCCATATACCAAATAAATTTTTATCCAAACCGGTTTTCATCAATAATGAAACCCATTTCATGATAACAGCTAATATACTGCATTTGTTTTCACGTACAGTACCTATGGAAAACCAAAATCTACGATATATACATGTATACCGAACTGGCTTTTCAGTTTAAGCGGTTTTTATGATAGCGGCTAACAACCCTTTATTAAAAAAACATACGAAATTTGGGGAAAAAAAAGATACATAGCAACCACAAGTAGTCCCTTACTAAATCCAATTATAATTTTTTTCACTGATGATTGGACAAACTATATATCAGAGCAGGTTGTTATGCGCATTCCGTACTCATGGAATTGAACCTTCTTTTTTAAAAGCGATGCTGCGGAAACGTTAATACAGAAGATGCGCAGTTGCGTAATTTGCTCTTCTACTTGCCATGGTAACGTCAAAATATAATAAGCCGAATTGAATTACTTTTAACGTCCGCACGAACCTGTTGAGGAAAATGGAGTTGATATCATCATGACTGCATGGTGGAGTTTTCGAACTTGCCGCCATCTTGAATGGTCGCAAAACGCAAGAAACCAACAACTCGAGTTGTTCGAGGTATTCTTCTTCAGCTTCGACCATGCGGAAAACCAAACTGTAAAAATACACAGAGAAACCTAATAAAGAAAATGGCAAAATATCCATTGATTGATTGACATCGTCAGTATACGTTTTCCATGTAACATATAGCACATGAAAATGGCTAGCATCATATTGTGTTCTAAAACACAGCTTGATTAAAATATAATCCAGAGCAACTAGTTTTGGACCGCATCATGTTCCAAGTTCTAGGACTTTGCAGTGAGATGACAAGTTTGGCTGACAAGTTAAATAAACTGTACATTATAATTTCATCTGTAACAACTTGTAATCATAACGAACATTTAACGAACATAAACGAACATTTATCTAAAATATTGTAAGAACGTTTGACTGGATCATATCAACTAAATGTATATTGCACATGTTCATATGTATGTCTTAAAATTGCCTACAATCATGTGTTATGCCTAGAGTTTCTCAATGATCTAATTTTTAAATTTGAAAGTAACTGCTAACTGATATGCGTTCACCTTTGTTATGGACACGGTGACCGTACGTGAGTGAGATATGAGGTTTCTATAAAATGTCCAATTAAAAGTCTCGGTTGAAGGGTCTAGAAAGTTCATTTCGCATTTTGGGGCAAAAAAGTGAATTTTAGCATAAACACGAACATGATTAAGCTGACGTCGCTTATCAAAGCTTGCGAAACGCATTAATCTGACTTTTTACAGCAATTTAACAACAATCCCAGCTGCATCATAAACGTACACACGTGTCATTAAGTAGACAAGTAATTAGGCACCCTTTAATTCTCTTGCTTTATCAATGTCTCGCATGATGAGTTGGCCTTTTGCTCTCAGAAATTCAAAGAGTATAACGGAAGATAACAGCTTTTTTGTAAACATAATTCCTTTTCAAGAAATTAAAACTTGGCCACAAAATAAAAGGCGACTAACATTATAATATGCCATAAAGTCTGTAATCAATAAATTTTAACACAAGCGTAAATTGCACATTTATATAGGTTTGCTAAATGAACAAAAAATTTTTTTGCCTTATTAAATGTTAATTTGGGGGCATTAGACATTTTTTGTAAACTTTAACAATGCGTGTTAGTTATTTACATGCATTAACCTTTATTTTGAATTTCAAGAAAAGCAGTGAGGCATGCAGCTCTCAGAACAATAATCTTTAAGATATTTTTATCACCGTCTTAAATATCTTTAGTTGATTTGGTATGTTATAAAATTAAACGGTCGATTAAATAATTGACCATGGTGCAAACACACATTATAGTGAGCACAGTTGAATTACAAGGGGTAAAATCAAAGAGTTAAAGTCAGCCCTCAGAACAGGATTTTTAGGACAGTTTCGTTTACCTTTTTAAAGGTCACTACTGTCTAATAAACTAATGAAAATTAAACGGTCGATTATGCAATTGTCCATGGTGCAACACTTAAAGATAGTGTTCGGAATTGAATTACAAGGGGTGAAAGCAGAGAGTCAAAGTCAGTTCTTAGAACAATGATTTTTAGGATTGTCTATAGAATGTTTTAACGATAATAAGCCATTTTCCGACACCCTAATTTATATTACATTAAGCTAATACTCAAAGCGCGGTTAAACACAAGTTTGAAGCTTTTTAACGTCAATGCATGACTGATGCAAAATGAAGTACTTGCTTAAAATACACGGACAATACCTTTCAAGTGCATGTAATAGTTTTTCAAGTACCCAACAATGAAGCATGTAATTCATAAAGCCATAAACCATATCGGGATTTATACGCTACTGGCAACCATGGATATGCATAACAGTGTAGAAAATCTAAATCTGTATACGCTCTAACGGAATACGTAGTATATTTCGGTTGAATTAAGAATTAAATGAGGATATAAATAATTTGGTAGCATTACCTTCGTCAAACCTAATTTTTAAATGAAACAGTGCGTGGCCCAATTAAAACAAGTATAATCATGTAACGATTTCCATATGATGGTTTGCAGTTGGGGGATACAATTGACGCATTTGCCATGAATCCACTCATCCGTAATAGTGAATCTTTTCTATTGCATATGACAGGCAGAGTAGAAAGGCTTGCGTTATTTAATTGAAAATGAAAAATGATGCGGAAAGATTCGTACAATCACAATATTATCTTAAGCCGTTTCAACTTATGTTAATAATTAATGACAAATGCCAGATTTCATTATTAAACATAAAAAAGCCTGCAGCGCTTTATATAGCCGGCCATTTTGCGCTGCATGGGTTTTGGTTGGCTTGCAATATTTTCCATCAAAATACATCGGTTGTTGTTGTTATAAAAGTCTAACGTAAGACATCAATTACCAGGAGAGCTTGTCTCAAGAATTTTGTCTGTATCTTTAATTGAACGATGTATACACCGCTATTAGAAAAGGGAAAATACCTGTGGGAGTATGATCGTCAAATCGATTTAAAAAAATGCTTCATTCATCACGCTGTAATGAGCGCATCATATCGAAACATGTTTCTAAAGGATTAAACTTGATACTGCCATCATTAGGCAGTCCAGTTGTTATCGTTGTTTCATGTGTGCATGGAGTTGGGATGACTCTGGATTTATGTACAATCCTCTCTATCGATGTAATTCAATCATGAACGAGAGTTACACCTAGCATTTTAAAGGGGTTGTGTTTAAATTAGTATAGTCATCTATTTAAAAAACATGCTCTAAAATATGTTAGTTACAAACTTAAACAAAAACTGGGCTATTAAGAGGGATCAGTATCCTTTACAATGGGTCGGGCTTGCAAAGATACTCACAGTTGAATGAGGGAGGTTTAGGTGGGGGTGAGAATTGTTTGGGGTGGCTTGATGGATCAGAAAGAGCCTCATATTGTTGTTTTTCACATTGAAATGGTAGATTTTTAAAATTAGTACACAAGTTTGAAAAATGTCCGTTATTTTGCACACGCTGCCAGCAGGTGGCAGCATGAGATAGGCAAGTTGTGTCGAGTGCAAAAATTTAAATAATAATTTAATTTTAAAAATCTCCTATATTAACGTGAAAAATGACACGATCAGTACCTTGCTGAATTATAAAGCTGTTTTAAACAATTTTTATTTATATTTAATCTCTTTTTGTTTCACTGTGAGTGTCTTTGCAAACTTTCCCATTGAAAGGGATAGGGTTATAATCCCCTTAAAAAAAAACACAGATGGAACTTATATTTGAGATAAATAACTAACTTCGAAGTTTAGTACATTTCTAAGTTGGCCATAATTATCCTTATAGTCGTATCCCTATGGCATTCCAATATCTGTATTCTATTATAAGCTACAAAACGAACCAAAATACAAATCCAAAAATACTAATTACCAATTCTCAAGTGAGCTGAGTCCCACAGTACATGTGCGCTTAATAATATCTGTAATTTGTAAGTACATTTGATTTCACGGAAATAGATCTAAGACTACGAAATTTAGATTTGATGCGTCTGTCTGCTATCTCTATAGATGAAATATGTTCAAAGAATTTCTCAAGTCTTATGGGAATGCATCATCAATTTTATATAATATTAGAGGTTCTTATCCTCTTTTGTGACACAAACCACTTTGGATCCATTTTCTCAGAATAATGTTTTTTTGAAAGCAAAAATTAAAACACATAGGAATACCAAGATTAGAAGAAGGCGGTTTTTTAAAGTATCTTAATTTATGAATAGCACGCCAAACGATTGCACGCTATATAATAATTATTCATAATACCAGGATGTATAGTCTTTATACATACTCAAAATACATGTTGTGTTCTTATGATTTTGTATACACATTATATGCACTTCTTTATTATTATACGAGTCATGGAATAGATTGACACCCATGAACACAGATTTAGAATCAACTTATGTAAATGTACATCTGCGCATGCGCTCGCTTCATGATCACATATCACGCAATATATACTATATTGTAATATTGTGCAATATGATTTATGTCGCATCTGCCTTGTCATTAAGTTAAAAATTTATCTAAATCGGTTTCAGCTAGGAAGAAATCCTTTTAATGACTAAAACTACTGATTACATACTCGTCTGGATTTTCTTTAATTATCACATTATTATTATGGATGCAGCAGTTGCTATTGTGCTAAGCCCTTTCAATCGGTTAGCAATGCATCACGATACTTATGTAATGCAGATAACAAACAGTTAATACCATGTTACCATGCAGTAGTGATGGTGATTTAAAAAGGGCCCACCTGTTTCGTTTGCGCATATTTTCTGCGTGTGGCGAATGGATGTACTCCTCTACGATTTGCTTCCAGCGACGTCGACATAGCCACCCACGGAAAAAGCTCTGAACCTATGTAAAGAAACGGATATTCGTCAAAACTAATTAAATTTATTAGATACGACTAATCTTCCCTTAATATACAAATCGAGTACGATAAGTAATTGCAAGTTAAACCAAGATGAGGAGGACAGGGTGCTTGAAAACCAAAGGTACCAACACCAATTAAGCTACACTTATCACAATCAGATTAATCTACTTTGTAAGCATGCTTCAACATAATATTTAAGCATATTTTATAATCAAAAGATGTTAGCATGCAGGGATCATCAGAAATGATCACAGGCCAGTTGAAGTATCAATATATCCCCATTTAATTTAATCGCTGGATAAAAGCCTTTGTTGTTGAACGATAACAACCTCTTCAAACGTATAATATATCCACCATTCGATGTAGTACATCAAAAAATAAAATAATACTCATCGAAAAAATTCCTCGCTCGTTAACCCACTACTTGCAGTTTAATAAAAATAGTTTTTGATTTCATTATTAGAACTCTTCTTTTTAGAAAAGTCCTGTACGATATACGAGATCACATTAATCACTGAATTTCTAAGGGCATTGAGCTCTTCAAGATTAGAAATATATCTTCAAACTAGTCAAATTTCAAATATTGCACGTCGTATTTTAATGCAATTTAGTTCAAAGCTTGCCTATATGTATGCAATATGTTTTCTAGTAAATTGGGAACTACATACATACTTATACGCGCCTAGAAATGTTGCATAAAACTGCATACTAAACTCAACTGTTGCATGGTCGAAAGAAAATAACAAAACTGAACTAGTTCTTAGGTATATAAAAAATATTGAAGTAATTTCCATAAATTAACAAACTTGAGGCTATGAAATGTTTGTTTTTATACTGCATATGTAGTATATAGAAATGCATACTAAAAATAAACTGGGATTAAAGTTCCTGAAATTCAAATACTATGAACTTTATAGCCTACATATAAAGCATTTGTTGGTGGAAAAGGTTCAGGAAATTTGTTGTGATGGTTAGTAATTGAAAACTTTCCCTAAATGACGTCAGATGTGACATTAGTTTAGTCATTTATAAAGTATAAAGCAGGCATCAGACACAATTAAATAGGAGTACACCCCATAGTCTTTGATCATGATGATTTATAGTGGTTTACTTTTTCAAAAAGCGCATTATGAATGCTAAACTCAAATTATATTGCTTTCTTGGTACCTTGTACAAAACCTGACTTTTCGTCTAATAAGACAAGAAACATGCAACAACTTGTAATACACTCTCCACATAAGAGCCAAAAGTAAGATTGGAAATTTATGAAAGGAAAAGAATTTGTTATTTACATTTCGAATTTCGAGCAGCTCTGCATATATTGAAATAGTTGCAACAAAAAAGAAAAGCATCACTTGTGCAAAAAATATTCAGACATATGAAAAAAAAAAAAAAAAAAAAAAAAAAACACGAAAGAAATCTACATAAAAAAATTAAATTCAAAGCAAAAAAAAATATTTGGTTTTTAAAACCACTAGAAAAAGGAGTTCCAAAAAAGCTAAAAATAGACTAAAGAAGTTTTTTTTTTCTGTTAAAAAAAAGAAGATTGAGAGAAAAAGAGGGTGGATGATAAGAAAGATTGGACTCCACATCGAAATCGTTAATCACTGAAGCGAAAATCATTTATAAAGCAATGCGCCTGCGCTCCGTGCAACCGAAATCAAAAGTTAATTTCGAGCAAACCGAGAATATAAATCACGATTAAGGTAGCAGGCGATGATCAACGACTATAAGAGGCAATTACTGCGGCATAGAAAGCCCATTGACCTAAATAAACACACAACATGCAGACTGGAAATGCGTCAAAAAAGATGCAATCTTTACAATGTGGAAGGCAATTTCTACAACATTTCATGCATTTACGAAACAATCTTTCTTTTTTTTCTGCAAGGTTTCAACAAATTTGAAGGATGAGGGATGCGAAAATATGCGGATGTAAAGCATCCTTCCTTCTACAACCTGTTGCTATGACAATATGTGAGAGCAAACAAGTCATTTCCACGCAAAAGGTCGCAGTCAGTGCTGCATCGAAGAAATATTAAATACGCCCTTACAAAATCGCTTAAAAATATGTGAAATTTAGAGTGAATACAGGGTGAAGCATATTGGACTATGATAATAACAAACGTTTTTAAACTAAGAACGCTATACACAAATTCAAATAAACCTTTTGTAAAATTCTGTCAGAATTTAGAATCAAATTGGTTTTTAGATACGAATATTAATGCGCTATCTTAAGCTGATGTGTTAATTTTTATTTACTTTTGAATTATAGTATAATTTACATATTCAAACTAGAAAACAAAAGAATATTGTCAATGATAGCACCAAAGCTAGCTTAGATCAGCTTGATATATTATAACATAAAAACTTACTCACATAAAGGCGCGATTAAAAAAAAAACGTTTGCCAAAATAATTTTCATTGCTGAGCAAGTTATTTTTAAAAGACTAACACACAAATTTAACACATTGTAGGTTGTAAGGCGCAAACAACTTTTGCATTTATTTGCATTTCCGTATTGCTTCAGTATTTAAGAATTCCTAGTAAAAAGGGGTGATATTGGCTCACCTTTTTTATTTTCTTAATTTCTTCCGTGTCTTCAGGTTTAATAGCGCTAAATCTCCTGTTTGTTAAAACATAAGATGGCGGCCTCGTTTCTCTCTTCAAAGCACCTAGCTAATGAGCATGAAGAGGATGAATTAGTAAAAAATAGAGTTCTGAAGAAACTTAACCGAGAAATTAACAATCATTTCACATTCCACACTTTCACATCTAAATATTCGCCTAGGTTTGTAGTAATATATTGGAAATTCAAATTGTTTCCTACACTTTGAGTACATGGTATATATGCCATTGCTGTTTGTATAATGATAGGAATGAATCCAAAACGATCTTTAACTGGTTAATTTCAAGGCTATAGCTAATTAAAACAGAATTTCTTACCTCTGTTCGCAATTTCTTGATCTCAAACGTGAGCTCCTCGCACTGTTGCGTGTATTGCCATTTCGCAGTTTTCTCACTTTCCACAATTTGCAATAAATGTAAATGTTTCTGCTCCAATTCCTCCTTTTGTAGTAGCACCTTATTAAAACTAGAAGATGCACAAATAGAGGCAGACGTTATTGCAAACACAGAAGCATATACAGAGCGCCGTAATTCTCACCAAAACGTTTCCATGCATCTGCTGCATTTGTTTTTCCCCCGAATCTTTTCAAGCATTAATTATTAACGAAAGATGACATTCTTTCAATAACACCTGTGAAGTGCAATTGAGCCCATCACCCACGCAGTTTTTTTACCAGTTCCACGATGCAAAACAGTCCCAATCCTTGAACTGTATGCTCCTTGAGAAAAATGCAATTTCGTTTATTACTTACCTAGATTGCTTGATGATTTCAATCCAAATATTGCAATCAGATTCATTTTTTGCACAAAGTTCGTATTGCCTTAGTCCTTCTTGTCTATACGTAATGGCAAAGCAGTGCTATATATTGAGAAAATAGAAAAACAGAAGAAAAAAATGAATAAATAAAAATTTTACTGTATTTACACACTGTATGCAACAGGCGCAATCAACTGATTCGTTCTTTCAAATAGAAAATAAGAAAACTTCTTTAAAGCTATGGATGACTCAATCAATAAAAATTAATATAATATTCCAGGTTTTTTCATGAAATGCGACGGCTGTTTATTTAATAATGCACACACAACTTTTTCAAAAAGAAGATAAGAGGCACACAGGGAAACAATGCTACTTCAGGGAATAAGATTCATTTTCATTGAATTTTCATGATATATATTTTATTATAACATGCAATTTATTCTCGTCTTACAAAATCCAGTCTCAAATTCCCTTAGGGCAACTTACTCATTTACACAACAGTTTGAAAAGGAAAGGTTTCAACCTTAAATATGGAAACAATGATACTTTATTTTGAGACTTCTATACACGTTTGAACATTTATTTAACATATATTTATTTTTTAATACTTCTGGGTCTGAACAATATTTTTGGCAAATTTGGCTCATCTTTATTTCATAAAATAATTTACAACACAATCCTTCTACGCTAAAACTTTCCATTGTTAATTTGTAAATAAAAGTTACAATATTTACATGATACTTAAACGGTAGTTCTAAACCACCACAAGAGTAACTCATAAATCATCACCGAGACAACCTAATTGCATTGAATCCACTGCATATACATATAGTCTGGAGAGCACTTAAAAACACGCACTTCTACATAACAGGTATTTATTTATACATATACGCAGTTATAAAAGTCAATGTTTTGAAATAATAGGCGATTTATGTTTCAGCACTATATATCTCTTGTAGATTCCAACTTGCCTACATAACCAAACATAGCTGATGGAACCACGCCTATCAAGATAATGATTTCATTATAATGCTATTCAAGGTTTTCAAATAGGCTACTAGCTTAGCTGTTGTTCATGATAAAATTCTGTATGACAAGCACAATCACACCTACCATTATTTCATAATAATGTTAGGGTGTTATTGCAAGTCATTGTAATGTCTTGTCGTCAGTAATAACAAGGCTGCTCGAAAATTTAAATCTTCTTACATGACCGTTTTTTAAATCTATGAATTAAAAAGTTTGCCGCATCATGTAAAGCATATTCGTGTAGTAATTTAAGTAATGCGCATCTATTTACGTTGCTTTTTGGCTTATAAAATTAATTTTGTCATCAAACACGATTATATAAACCTGGAGCTTACAAACACATTTATTAAGCCTACACTTCTGGTTATCGTTTCATGAACGCCATGATATACGAGCCCCAATTTACTCATATTTTATAAAGACAACCGAGAAGCTATCTCACGCCAAACTTTCATTTCATCTCACACAATTTTCATTCCTAACATTACAGTCCACAGAGAGATTTCGAAAGACAGTTCAATCTCGTGCCTTATAAAAATTGCACGATTCCCAGGCTTTTCATCTCCTACAAACTAAAAGTATACTCAAAATTCTTTGTTCGAATCCTTCCTTTTTGCAATAAGACTACCGTATGTAAAGAACAAGCATTCTATTGTCTTATAATACGTTGCCCTTTAATGGTAAATGCTCAGCCAAACTTATTAAAACAGAAGTGGATTATTAAGATGTTGTTGCACCATTATTAAAATCATGATGAAAACTTTTATGAGGCAGTTAAGTATCCAATAGCAAATACTAATTTGGAATGATTATCCAGGGCGTTTGAGAGCTTATGGAATTTTCTGCAACTCGTCTAATTTCCATCTTTATTCAAATTTGTTTTTAATATCTGCAACACGATCGAAAAAAAACAACCTTACATTATATTTTCACACAATTTCTTTCTTATAAGATGGCAATGTTTTCTTTCAGCGAACTTTAGAGTCCTTCTTCCCCTTATGACAATAAATATTCAAGCCATAACTTTTATTCCCACCGTCTGGTGGTGGTTTTCAAGAAAGCTTCTGATAGACGGAAAATAGCAATTAATGCTCACATTATAGGTGGGGGAAATTTGATGATAGAGTACACAATTTATAAAGCTCGAGTATACTGTACAGCTTTCGTACAACGGAGTGTCAAATTCCGCTCTGTAAATAAGAAGCAACCGATTATGAAAATAGAATAAGTCTGGCAACACTGTCACCACAAGCTCTAATGAGAAGGCGAGAGTAGCTCCTTCAAGTATATATAGGAGCCGTTCCAACTTCCGCACAAGAGCTAAAATGTAACACCCCACTTGGAAACGCTTAAACTATACATCACAGCAATAAATATCGATTTCACATTAGATGTAATGCTATTTTGCGCCAAATTTAACTGGGGTTTGAAACCCTATCCTTTTCAATGGGTAAATTTGCAACGACACTCACAGCCAAACAAAAAGAGATTAACTAAAAATAAATTGTTTAAAATAGCTTGATAAATCAGCAAGGTCATTCGCTTGTCGTTTTTTACTTTAAAACAGTAGATTTTTTAAAATTAATAAACAAGTTTGAAAAATGTCCGTTATTTTGCACACGCTGCCAGCAGGTGGCAGCATGAGACAGGCAAGTTGTGAGTGCAAAAAATTCAAATAATAATTTAAATTGAAAAAGCTACTATTTTAAAGTGAAAAACGACCATGCTGATTTATCAAGCTATTTTAAACAATTTATATTTTTATTTAATCTCTTTTTGTTTGGCTGTGAGTGTCGTTGCAAATTTACCCATTGAAAAGGATAGGGTTTCAAACCCCCGTTAAGCCAAATTTGTCCATCTCATGGTGCTATGTTTACAATGTCTTCTGCTACGACGGTTTAGACCAATAAGATGTTTCAACATACAAGTGTCATACAATATGAAATACTCGTTTTACATTATTTCAATACACTCTAGCTGAAATTTACAGATTAAATGAAAACCTTAGTTGGAAAATCCAGGCGACAATGAGATCAATCAAAGGGCACTTATAAAGTTCAACTTAAATAATTTTTCAAATACTCATAAACGTGTGAGTGCTGTTTAAACATGTATGCATATATATATCTGTATTTTTCAACCTGTGTGCCTCCAAGGGCCTTGGTACCTTGTTCAGGGTTCACCCATAAATTACGTTTTTAATTTCGCTTATTTTTTTAGTTTTTGGCAAATATAATATTTATACGTTAAATTTCAATTACGTTGACAAAATAAATCACCTTTCCCTGACAATTTCAGATTCTTCAGGTTTGGGGAACCCTGTTACCTACCAGTGTTTTTTCCTAAAATAGCAATACAGTGTTAAACCTTTTGAATTTTAAACAAGAAATTTCATACAACAGTCAAAGATGAAGAAAAAATATATTTAACAACGTGATACACCAGCGGAATCACATTGTTAAGTGTACTTGACTGTTCTGCAAGATCGAAATATTGTATGGACTACACTAGAAAGTAAATTTCATACAGGAGTATTGTAAAAACCATAAAACGCATTGTTTGAAAAATCTATTTATATTTTTTTCCAATTCAACCTTTCATAACTCTATTATACCGTCAAATGCTAATCGAGAATCAATTTCATCCTAAGGGTTCCTTATACCTGTTCACCGTGAATCGCACTATATTTTCCTAGATGCCCAGTTACATAATGATCCATTCTCCTTGAAAAAAACAGCATAAAAAAATCAACAAAGTCGAAAACATAACAACAACAAAAAAAAGTAGTGCTCAAGTTAAATGTCTTTTCAACGTGCTGAGATTTTGTATAAAATCTTAACTACAGAGAGATTCTGCTGGAAGTCGCTTGACATATGCCATTATTGATTTTTTCCTCAATGTCATGCATTTTAGCGTTTATCTCTACATGCTTAGAAAATAAACAACATTATCTTCAGAAGATCACATAAAATGTTTCTGCTTGCATATTGTTATGTTAAAGTTTATCATTAGCTCACTTACTAAAAGGGGTCATCGAGCCACAACTGTCTCAATGTTTTGAAAGATGGCAACGGCTTTAAATGATTATCTTATCCTGGTAAAAGTCGCATATCCCCTTAGAAAGGAAAATCTCGTTTTAATACATTCAAAGAGCAAACATGCCGCACTGTGGCACGTGATTTCATACAAGAAGGTCAGTAAGATCATTATGAAACTATTTAATATTTGCCGAACAAATTACCACCACAGAGTTTGCTCGTTAGTGTTAGCTGCATAAGGTATTGTATGAGATTTCAACATTAGAGATAGAGATTTTAATCCTTTTACACATTTCCGTATATTACAAAACTGAAAAACACTAATCCCAATTGGGCCTTGCAATGCCTGTCTGATATCATTACATTTGTCTAATTTTGTTTGATGCCAAAGAAATATATGACATAACTATATATACATATACAGGTGGTAGACAATATATAGTGAACCCTTAACATGTATTGGATCATCTTTTTCAATCAATGCAGTCTCAATTCTTTTAGAAGTTTATACGGTTTTAAACAGTGTCTAGAGGAATTTTGGAACATTCTCCCGAGTCTTTCATTTTGCAATTTCTTCACAACTTCAGTAGAATTCATCCACCAGTGTATTAATACAATAAAATCCATTGTTACCAACTGCAATTTTTAAAATGTATAGCCAACAAAATACATTCCAAAAAATCATTAGCCTTCACATATCATTTTGTCTACCTTCTTCTGAGTTATTTTTTGAGAATTATCATGTCCAAAACGTGTTATAATTATACTTTTATTGAAATTAGTAACATTAACAAATTGTAATAGGGCAGATTCAATATGTTGCAATAACATTTCGCATGATATTAACTTATACATAAATTACAATATTGAAGTATTTTAAAAAGATTCTCCTCTAATTTCCAATTGTATTACATCTATCACTAGAACACGTTCCCTAATGCAGTGAACAAATTGAAGATTAATATTCAGAATGGCGAATCGAAGTTTTCTTTTCAATTTAGCCAAGAAAACCATGCATTCCCTTAAAAAACATTGCATTTAAGGACCCTCTATCACCATTATAATCACGTATAATTACCAAAATACTTAACTATTCGAGCTGTAAAATGTATAAATGATGAGTGAAGGGAAATCAATTTTCGAGTGATTCGCCAATAGGGAAATTTCGCTTTACTCTCGAGCCATTTAACAGGCACATCTCGTTTTTGCTCCTGTAGTCCCTAGGCTGCATTTTCTCTGTAATATTACGTTGAAATCCCCAACGTTTTCTATACAAGCTTTTTAACTGCACTTTTAAATTGGCTTAGCTTTTTTTCTTCATTCCTGTAGTTACCTTTTCCCCGAAATGTATATATATATATCCCCTTTCAAAGCAACCTTATAAATTACTTTGAAATTTTCGAGAGAAAGAAAGCACAGTTTTTTGCATTAGCCGTGTCTTTTGAAATGCACTTTCCAAATATAAACAGCCATGAAAAGTGATGAGCCATGCAGTATAATAAACACTGTATGTGATGGATGTAAATTATTTTCAGTATATAAAAGAAAAATGTGAAATCTTGATTAAATACACGCTTAAACGTTTATGAAGCAATTCGAAATGTAATTTCAACCAAATTAATACAGCAAACTGAAATGCTTTATCTACCGCCTGGCATTTCATCAAATTACAGCATCATATTTCAGAAGTAGCGCATTGATTATTTTAATTTAAAAATCGGAGATGCAACATAGCAACAGACTGAATATGCTGAAAAATTCATTATTCCTTACACAAAACATGGCTTGAAAAGCTGCATAAGCTATATAAGGACATATTAAGCTTTTGAATGGTCATATACAGCCATAAACAAGTAAATTGATAATTGACTTCACCAACAAAAATAATAATGAAATAGACGTTCTTGGAATTATTTTTGATACCCGCTTTAGTTTCATATCACACATTACGAAACTAATATGCAAAATTCACGGTGTTACTTTTCTGATGAAGAAATTGAATAAAATCCTTACTGAATCAGAAATTACCACTAT